>JBCNJP010011154.1:0-18001 GCA_039602395.1 Deinandra increscens subsp. villosa
TTAGTTGGCACCAATGAGTCCTAATAAGGTGTTTATATAACCAATAAGTTGTGTTTACGACCAATTATGGCCCAATATGGTGTGTTTAGTTAGGACTAATGAGTCCAACTAAGGTGTCTATTTCCCCTGTTGTTGTTGTTCAACTTTTGCAAGTTGGTCCAGCAGTTGTTGGCCTCATGCCCCGGTTTCCCACATCTTCCACATTCCAAACCTTTGTTACACATACCGTTGTGGTGTTTCCCGCACCTGTTACAAAACGGAGCCTTACCCTTGTAGTTTCCATTCCCACCTTGGCGATTGTTACTTCCACTGTTGTTGAAATTGGACCTTGTGTTGTCTGGTCGCTTGTTCTGATATTGGGAGTTAGAGGACCTCCCAGATTGATTTCCAACAGATTGATTGTTCACAGATGTAGCTGGAGCTTCTTCTTCAGCCTTACGCTTGCCACTCAAGGCAGTCTTCTCAGTGGCTTTTGCGGGTAGAGTACCCCTTTCGATCTCCTGATCGGTTAACTTGTGAGCCAGACGGATGGCTTGTTGCACAGTTGTTGGATTGCTGGCTGTCACCAGGCTCTTGATTTGGGGCGCGAGACCCTCCAGATAACGCTCAATGCGCTTAAATTCAGCATCAACCATCGAGGGGCACAGTACCTCGTACTCGTGGTAACGAGCAGTATACTCTTCAATTTCTGACCCAGACATCTTGGAGTTCAAAAACTCTCCTTCCAGTTTCTTGACTTGATCTCGAGGGCAGTACTCCTCCATAACCAACTCCTTAAACGCTCCCCATTCCATGCCGTTGGCCGCATCTAACCCAATCATCTGAATCTCAGCATTCCACCAGGAGAGAGCAGCTCCCTCAAAGGTACCAGTCGCATACTTCACTTTGTCTCCAGCAGGGCAGTTGCACATAGAGAAGACCTTCTCAGACTTCTCAATCCACCTGAGGAGTCCTACAGCTCCTTCTTCGCCGGAAAACGTCATCGGCTTGCAGTCCATGAAGGACTTGAACGTGCAGTGGTGGTGGTTTCCTGATGCAATAATAGTTCGGGTTTTAAGTTTAAACAAGTCAATTATAATCGCTTTGTGCCTTAACCGGCATAATAATTACCCTGTGCGGCGTATGCAGCTTGGACGGCTGCCACCGCGGCTTGCACGTGTTCATTAATCATTGCTTGCAGCTGTGTAGGCGTCATGTTGATGTTGCTTCTTCCGTGTCCTCTTCCAGACATTTTGCTGGACAGTTAAAGTAGCCAGTGTTTAGTCACAATTATGTTCCATACATATCCCATAATATGTATTTTAACCATTTTCCGTTATCCCACTATTAGTCCAAAAATTTTCGTGCAAAATTGAGGCGTCGTCGAAGAATGCCGTAAGTCATAAGTGCTATCGTCGAAAGTCGGCTTCCCCATAAAAGTCACCGTCGGCGTAGTCATCGTAGTAGAAATCAGGACGTAGCGTGTAGCATCGTTTCGTTGTCGCTTTCCCCGGAATAGTGTGCGCATTGGCGTTCGCATTTCGTATTCGTGTGTGAAAATTTTCCTAAGGTTTTTCCGTTAGACTACCTAGACATGGTCTCTATATATATGTTTGTTCGTTTGTAACTAAGGTTTCAAGTTGCAGTTTCCAAATTGTTTTCAAAAAAAATGATTCCAGTTCTCTGCAACTTATGGCTCTGATACCAATCTGTCACACCCCCAAATAACCACTAACGGAGTTTATACCGTCAAGGGGTGTGAGCAAACCAGGACCACAACCATTAGTTACAAATACTAAACGAATCAGAGTAAAGTCCAAATGTTCATAATGTAAACGGTTTAAAAGTACGCAGCGGAATAAAACATAAGTATCTTAGCACTAACCACGTGCTTTAATTACAGAGCATAAATAGTTGTTTAATTACCAAATTAAGTTTAAAATAAAATTAAGAATCTTCAAGCGCCATGCCAACCTCCGGTGGATACTCCTCAACGATCTGCAAAAGTGAAAACCACACAAGTGTCAACCTAACGGCTGGTGAGTTCACGGTCGGCATGACATGCATTGGCCCGGTCTCATAATCGTATGTATCAACATATACATAAGTAATAGTTTTACAAGGCATTTGCCAAGAGTTAAATTTTCGAATATGCACTAGTTAAGTAAAGGATTAAAGTGGTCAACCGATATCGCGGGTAGCTAATCCGGTTTCCATGCACTAAGGAAGTTCGTACCAAAGCTGACGTAACAGAGTTCGGCATTTGCCGATGGTTTGTGCCTCCAGTTGTGTTCCTCGTGGGACCCACAACTAAAATAGGCTGATATTGTGCTCCGTTCGGCCTCCAACCGGTTGGCTACACATTTGTATACCGCGGAGCAGGGTTTGTCAAACCCAAGTAGATCTACCCAACATCCCCTCGCTTCACGAATTAATGGTACTAAATTGTTGAGGACTTTTCAGTTTTAAGGCATCCTTAGAAATCATGTGATATCATTTGGTTTAGACTTTAACCTACACTAGTCATATTAAAAACGTTTATTCTGGATTTCATTTGAAATCCTAAAAAGAGTTTAGGTGTCAAAATTGTCGTTCCGGATTCCCTTTGAAATCCCAAGTGTTATCGAATAGTTGGTCGCGGATTTCATTTGAAATCCCAAGGATGGACAGTTGCAAGTGTTTCCCATAAAACACCCCAACTTCCATAACAGATATCCCATTTGGCGATACCTCAAAATGTCAGCGTTGTTTTCCGTTTAGTAAATGCGTTGTGACCCAAACGGGCTCTGTTGGAACAAAAATCTTGGTGACTGACGCCATCAAATCTGTTTACCGAAGCATTCGACTGAAGAATCCATGTGAATCGATTCAGAGACTGAGTTGTGATGCTCGAGGCTTGCGAGATTGGACCGAAGACCGTTTTCCGGAAAAGTCAACCGTTCGGGTCAACGGTCAACGTAAAAGTCAACGGAAGATCGGTTCGAGCGAGTCAAGCTTCGGATTAATTTTTATCAGCTTTGATTTAATTATCAGTTTATGTTTATTTACTTTACTTGTAATTTCGTTTATTCAGTTATGTATTTCTGTTGTTAGTCACCCTCACTATATATATAGTGAGGGTGCCCATTACAAGTAAAGGAGTCTCCGAATGGGGAGATGATGAATTTCTTGTAGAGTGTGAGATTTCCATTCTAGAGAGAGAGTGAGTCATGGATTCTAGAGAGAGAGAGTGTTCTTCATGATTCATTGATTGTAATCTTTCGATTAATGAATTCATTCGATTTGTTCATCTTTCTTCTTATCTATGATTCATCATCATCATTTTCTACATTTGTTTTTTTGAGTTTTTCTCATCCGAACACGTTCTTGCTCAAGATCGAGATTCTCGTAGTGAAAATCGGTCCTAACAAATGGTATCAGAGCGGGTACCGATCAGATTCATCTCACCGTGAATCTGGTCACTCGAATCTGAGATTTTGAGCTTGAATGGTGAAGATGAGAAAACTTATTTTTTAGAGACTTTTTTCTATTTTTCTTCATTTCTGGATGGATTCTGATGATATGGATGATGGATTCGTGTTCTGGAGTTCATTTAGATGTGATTCTATCTTCTACTTGTTCAAATCTGTTGGAAAATTGAAGATCCGAGCTCATTTTTCGGAACTTTTGGGGTTTTCCCGTATTTGGGGTTTTTGAAGATTTTGGAGCTTGATTCTTCATTTTCTGGGCATTTCTTCATGGATTTGGATGATATGAGGTATGATTCTCAGTGGAAAACGCATTCCGGATCCATTGGAAGCATCCGTTTCATCTGATTCTCAACGGTTTGAGCGGATCTGGAAAAACACACACTGACGGTGTAAGTGTGTGTTCTTCGTGTTCTTGAAGATTTCCAGAATTTGGGAGCTGATTTGATCCGAGTTGCTGCTGTTTATGTGTTGTTCATCGTTTTTCCAGAATTGTTCATCAGTCTTGAAGATATGCAGATTGCCTTAGCGAACTTGTACCTGTTCTTGAAGATATGAAGATGTTCTTAGCGAACTTCTTTTCTTCTTAGCGTACTTCATCCATTTCTTAGCGTACTTGTTGATTTTTAGCGTACTTGAGGTGTGCTTTAGCGAACTTGAGGCCTTAGCGAACTTCACGTTCGTCTTAGCGGACTTCTGGAAAGCTTAGCGTACTTGTTTGCTTAGCGAACTTGAAAATGGGTTTTCGCTCGAGACAGTTTCAAGACTTTTTGTTCGTACAGAGTTGTAGAGGACGTCGATACGAGTTCGTGGGTATAAAAATCATGAATTTTGGTCGAGTATTATGGGAGATATGGCTGAAATACGATTTTCCGGCGAGGTTCTCTTGAAGTCCGACGATATTAGGGTTACGGGGGCTGGTCGGACGTTTAATGAAGAAGACATGACATGGCATGGCCTGATTGGTCAACTGGAATATTCTTTCTCCTGTTTTTCGTGTAGCCCTAGTCAAACCTTTCATTCTGTCGAATTGTGATTGGAGGATGGAATGGCAGTGGGCCCAGCAGGAATTAAGAATACACAGGCTGTTCAAAAGAGCCGTTGCTCTCCTGCCGCTGTCGCCATTTCATTGGCTGGATTCTGCGCGTGGCCCCCACCTGGTTGAAAGGAGACGTTGAATGGAGACTGGCTGTCGAATTCTTATTGGCTGTAAAGTCAGCGCGTGGTCCCCACTCTCTCAAAGGAATCGTTTATTTCCTTTTCTAATTTGCTGGAATTGAATACTCGTGGGGACCATCTGTCGAGAAAATTGAGCCGTTGAAGGCTGTTTGTTGCTCGCCTCTGATTGGCTGAGCCACACTCTACACGGATCCTGCTTCTAAACCCTTGGATCTCCTTTATTTCGTCCGTTAGATCAGTTGAGAAGATCATTTCTGATTGGCCAGCTTCAAGTCACGCGGATTCTGGTATCCTCATGCTGATTTTTGATTGGATGTTGGGTTTTGACAAGGATTATGGTCTTTCTCATGAGATTTAATTCCACTAATTATTTTTTAGCATTTTCGTTAAAACGGGGGCGTTTTTCTTATCAGTTTTTCGAGACGAACGAGATAAAGCCGCGACGGAATTTCGGAAAATATTTTTATTAGTCTCGGATTTATTCTATTTTATTGGGGTTCTCGTTTATTGACGTCGCGCGTAACGTTTGCTATCGATCACTGACGGGTTAGCTTTATTATCCGGTTAATTACTCGGCTTTCTCGTTATATCTCACGGTTTATTTTTAGTGGATGCAGCGCTGTCGTCAACTAACCGGATTAACTGGAATCTCAGTTAAATATTGGAATTTATCCGATTAAATCTCTCGGATGACCGTTTATTGAAAATATTTATCAGTTTATTTTATTTTCGCATCCAACCTCAGTCAGCGGATTATTCACAACTGTCAGCATCCGGCTTCCGGTTTTTCGCAAGATTGTCCGATTTCAAGATTTTTTATCCGGTTTCTCTAGGCAACCGATCGCGACGGTTCGACTCTTCGCATCTGATTTTACGCTTCCGACTTGATGTTTTTGGAGAGATTTAGAGAAATAGGGGGAACTACTATGGACTTGGATATCGGGTCGATTATCAGAAGTTAGAGCATGTTCGGTGTCAAACTGGTTTATCTGATTCAGTTTGTTGCGGTTATGACTCCGAGATGTAGCATTTTCTCAGTATTGTACCCGACCGTGTGAACCGAGTGAGCGGAACACTTGGATCTCGAACTGGAGCAACGAGAACAGAAGAAGCTTATTCAGAGGGGGAACTTCTACGACAGATTGTCTCCGGTTTATCAGTTTCTCATTGAAGATGTACGACAGAGCGGTTCTTCAGCAGTTGAACAGATTTGAAAGCATCAGTCAAGGGGGAAATTGTTGGAACTTAAAATTTATGTGACTGACGCCATCAAATCTGTTTACCGAAGCATTCGACTGAAGAATCCATGTGAATCGATTTAGAGACTGAGTTGTGATGCTCGAGGCTTGCGAGATTGGACCGAAGACCGTTTTCTGGAAAAGTCAACCGTTCGGGTCAACGGTCAACGTAAAAGTCAACGGAAGATCGGTTCGAGCGAGTCAAGCTTCGGATTAGTTTAATCAGCTTTGATTTAATTAACAGTTTATGTTATTTACTTTACTTGTAATTTCGTTTATTCAGTTATGTTTTTCTGTCGTTAGTCACCCTCACTATATATAGTGAGGGTGCCCATTACAAGTAAAGGAGTCTCCGAATGTGGAGATGATGATTTTTCTTGTAGAGTGTGAGATTTCCATTCTAGAGAGAGAGTGAGTCATGGATTCTAGAGAGATTGTGTGTTCTTCATGATTTCTTGATTGTAATCATTCGATTAATGAAATCATTCGACTATGTTCATCATCTTTCTTGTTTATGATTATTCATGATTCATCATCATCATCTTCATTCATTTGTTTTTTAAGTTTTCGAATCCGAACATGTTCTTGCTCAAGATCGAGATTCTTGTAGTGAAAATCGGTCCTAACAAATGGTATCAGAGCGGGTACCGATCAGATTCATCTCACCGTGAATCTGGTCACTCGAATCTGAGATTTTGAGCTTGAATGGTGAAGATGAGAAAACTTAGTTTTTAGAGACTTTTTTCTATTTTTCTTCATTTCTGGATGGATTCTGATGATATGGATGATGGATTCGTGTTCTGGAGTTCATTTAGATGTGATTCTATCTTCTACTTGTTCAAATCTGTTGGAAAATTGAAGATCCGAGCTCATTTTTCGGAACTTTTGGGGTTTTCCCGTATTTGGGGTTTTTGAAGATTTTGGAGCTTGATTCTTCATTTTCTGGGCATTTCTTCATGGATTTGGATGATATGAGGTATGATTCTCAGTGGAAAACGCATTCCGGATCCATTGGAAGCATCCGTTTCATCTGATTCTCAACGGTTTGAGCGGATCTGGAAAAACACACACTGACGGTGTAAGTGTGTGTTCTTCGTGTTCTTGAAGATTTCCAGAATTTGGGAGCTGATTTGATCCGAGTTGCTGCTGTTTATGTGTTGTTCATCGTTTTTCCAGAATTGTTCATCAGTCTTGAAGATATGCAGATTGCCTTAGCGAACTTGTACCTGTTCTTGAAGATATGAAGATGTTCTTAGCGAACTTCTTTTCTTCTTAGCGTACTTCATCCATTTCTTAGCGTACTTGTTGATTTTTAGCGTACTTGAGGTGTGCTTTAGCGAACTTGAGGCCTTAGCGAACTTCACGTTCGTCTTAGCGGACTTCTGGAAAGCTTAGCGTACTTGTTTGCTTAGCGAACTTGAAAATGGGTTTTCGCTCGAGACAGTTTCAAGACTTTTTGTTCGTACAGAGTTGTAGAGGACGTCGATACGAGTTCGTGGGTATAAAAATCATGAATTTTGGTCGAGTATTATGGGAGATATGGCTGAAATACGATTTTCCGGCGAGGTTCTCTTGAAGTCCGACGATATTAGGGTTACGGGGGCTGGTCGGACGTTTAATGAAGAAGACATGACATGGCATGGCCTGATTGGTCAACTGGAATATTCTTTCTCCTGTTTTTCGTGTAGCCCTAGTCAAACCTTTCATTCTGTCGAATTGTGATTGGAGGATGGAATGGCAGTGGGCCCAGCAGGAATTAAGAATACACAGGCTGTTCAAAAGAGCCGTTGCTCTCCTGCCGCTGTCGCCATTTCATTGGCTGGATTCTGCGCGTGGCCCCCACCTGGTTGAAAGGAGACGTTGAATGGAGACTGGCTGTCGAATTCTTATTGGCTGTAAAGTCAGCGCGTGGTCCCCACTCTCTCAAAGGAATCGTTTATTTCCTTTTCTAATTTGCTGGAATTGAATACTCGTGGGGACCATCTGTCGAGAAAATTGAGCCGTTGAAGGCTGTTTGTTGCTCGCCTCTGATTGGCTGAGCCACACTCTACACGGATCCTGCTTCTAAACCCTTGGATCTCCTTTATTTCGTCCGTTAGATCAGTTGAGAAGATCATTTCTGATTGGCCAGCTTCAAGTCACGCGGATTCTGGTATCCTCATGCTGATTTTTGATTGGATGTTGGGTTTTGACAAGGATTATGGTCTTTCTCATGAGATTTAATTCCACTAATTATTTTTTAGCATTTTCGTTAAAACGGGGGCGTTTTTCTTATCAGTTTTTCGAGACGAACGAGATAAAGCCGCGACGGAATTTCGGAAAATATTTTTATTAGTCTCGGATTTATTCTATTTTATTGGGGTTCTCGTTTATTGACGTCGCGCGTAACGTTTGCTATCGATCACTGACGGGTTAGCTTTATTATCCGGTTAATTACTCGGCTTTCTCGTTATATCTCACGGTTTATTTTTAGTGGATGCAGCGCTGTCGTCAACTAACCGGATTAACTGGAATCTCAGTTAAATATTGGAATTTATCCGATTAAATCTCTCGGATGACCGTTTATTGAAAATATTTATCAGTTTATTTTATTTTCGCATCCAACCTCAGTCAGCGGATTATTCACAACTGTCAGCATCCGGCTTCCGGTTTTTCGCAAGATTGTCCGATTTCAAGATTTTTTATCCGGTTTCTCTAGGCAACCGATCGCGACGGTTCGACTCTTCGCATCTGATTTTACGCTTCCGACTTGATGTTTTTGGAGAGATTTAGAGAAATAGGGGGAACTACTATGGACTTGGATATCGGGTCGATTATCAGAAGTTAGAGCATGTTCGGTGTCAAACTGGTTTATCTGATTCAGTTTGTTGCGGTTATGACTCCGAGATGTAGCATTTTCTCAGTATTGTACCCGACCGTGTGAACCGAGTGAGCGGAACACTTGGATCTCGAACTGGAGCAACGAGAACAGAAGAAGCTTATTCAGAGGGGGAACTTCTACGACAGATTGTCTCCGGTTTATCAGTTTCTCATTGAAGATGTACGACAGAGCGGTTCTTCAGCAGTTGAACAGATTTGAAAGCATCAGTCAAGGGGGAAATTGTTGGAACTTAAAATTTATGTGACTGACGCCATCAAATCTGTTTACCGAAGCATTCGACTGAAGAATCCATGTGAATCGATTTAGAGACTGAGTTGTGATGCTCGAGGCTTGCGAGATTGGACCGAAGACCGTTTTCTGGAAAAGTCAACCGTTCGGGTCAACGGTCAACGTAAAAGTCAACGGAAGATCGGTTCGAGCGAGTCAAGCTTCGGATTAGTTTAATCAGCTTTGATTTAATTAACAGTTTATGTTATTTACTTTACTTGTAATTTCGTTTATTCAGTTATGTTTTTCTGTCGTTAGTCACCCTCACTATATATAGTGAGGGTGCCCATTACAAGTAAAGGAGTCTCCGAATGTGGAGATGATGATTTTTCTTGTAGAGTGTGAGATTTCCATTCTAGAGAGAGAGTGAGTCATGGATTCTAGAGAGATTGTGTGTTCTTCATGATTTCTTGATTGTAATCATTCGATTAATGAAATCATTCGACTATGTTCATCATCTTTCTTGTTTATGATTATTCATGATTCATCATCATCATCTTCATTCATTTGTTTTTTAAGTTTTCGAATCCGAACATGTTCTTGCTCAAGATCGAGATTCTTGTAGTGAAAATCGGTCCTAACAAATGGTATCAGAGCGGGTACCGATCAGATTCATCTCACCGTGAATCTGGTCACTCGAATCTGAGATTTTGAGCTTGAATGGTGAAGATGAGAAAACTTAGTTTTTAGAGACTTTTTTCCATTTTTTCTTCGATTCTGGATGGATTCTGATGATATGGATGATTGATTCGTGTTTGGGAGTTCATTTAGATGTTATTTCAACTTTTACTTGTTCAAATCTGTGAGAAAATTGAAGATCCGAGCTCATTTTTTCGTAACTTTGGGGTTTTTCCCGTATTTGGGGTTTTTGAAGATTTTGGAGCTTGATTCTTCATTTTCTGGGCGATTCTTCATGTTTTTGGATGAAGTGAGGTATGAATCTCAGTGGAAAACGCATTCCGGATCCATTGGAAGCATCCGTTTCGTCTGATTCTCAACAGTTTGGGCAGATCTGGAAAAACACACACTGACGGTGTAAGTGTGTGTTCTTCGTGTTCTTGAGAATTTCCAGAAATTTGAAGGCTGTTTTTGATCCGTTTAGCTACTGTTATGGGTTGTTGGTGGCCACAACGTTCTCGTGAATGGTTTAGCTTCATATTTCGTGCATCATTACGGGTTTTCCGATCGTTCTGGGCAGATTCTAAGTTCACCAAGTAAGTTTCTTAAGTTCATCAGTTTTCCAGATTTGTTCATCACTGTTTTGAAGATTTGAAGATTGTCCTAGCGGACTTCTCATGGGCTTAGCGAACTTCTGTTCATCTTTAGCGAAATTCAATCGTTCTTAGCGAACTTGTTGATTTTTAGCGTACTTGAGGTGTGCTTTAGCGAACTTGAGGTCTTAGCGAACTTCATGTTCGTCTTAGCGAACTTCTGGTGGCTTTAGCGGACTTGTTTTCTTAGCGGACTTATCAACTGGGTTTTCGTTCAAGTTCGTTTCAGAGATTTTTGTTCGTCCAGGTTTGTAGAGAATTGGATTACGAGTTCAGGCATATAAAATTCATGGATTTTCGTTGAGTTTTCACGAAGATATGGTGAATTCGCGGTTTTCCGGTGAGTTTTTCATTATCTCCGGTGAGCTGAAATTAGGGTTTAGAGGCCGGATAATGCATGGAGAGGACGATGATGTGTTCTGCGCTGATTAGGTGTAGAGAATTACTCTCTCCCTTCAATTGTCGGTTTCCATAAATATGATTAATGGTTGTCGATTGCTTATTGGTTGTTGGAAAGCATCGTGGGACCCAATGCCTTAAGGAACCGGTGCCCTAAAATTCGCTGTCCTGCTGTGATTGATCAAAGAATTTCGGTGGGGCCAGGATGCTCTCAAAAGAGCCGTTAGGCAGCTCATGCTGTTGCTCTATGATTGGCGCAAGTCAAGGGGTGGGCCCAGCAGACATGGAGAATACGTTGGTGGTCTATGCGCTGTCCGCCTGTGATTGGCCCAGCGACCTCACACCCGGATTGGAGATTCTGGACCGCTGATCTCCTTATATTCCAGCCATAGGATCAATTTTTCTGCCTTATTTCTGATTGGCCAGTTCCCATTACACACGGATTTTGGTCTTTTTGGATAGAAATCTGATTGGTTCATTAATTAGCACATGGATTGTGCTTTCTCAAGGGATTTTTAGCACTAATTTATTTTTCTGCATTTTCGTCAAACGCGGGTATTTTCTTATCAGTTTTTAACGAGACTTACGAGATAACGCCCGAACGAGATTGCGAAAATTTCTATTGGTCTCGGATTTATTCTATTTTATTGGGGTTCTCGTTTATTGACGTCGCGCGCAACGTTTGCTATCGATCACTGACGGGTTAGCTTTATTATCCGGTTAATTTCTCAGCTTTCTCGTTATATCTCACGGTTTTATTTTTAGTGGATGCAGAGCGGATGTCAACTAACCGGATTAACTGGAATCTCAGTTAATTTTTGGAATTTATCCGATTAAATCTCTCGGATGACCGTTTATTGAAGAAATTTAACAGTTTATTTTAATTTTCACATCCAACCTCAGTCGCGCAAATTATTCACAACTGTCAGCATCCGACTTCTGGTTTTTCGCGAGATTGTCCGATTTCAAGATTTTTTATCTGGTTTCTCTAGGCAACCGATCGCGACGGTTCGACTCTTCGCATCTGATTTTACGCTTCCGACTAGATGTTTTTGGAGAGATTTAGAGAAATAGGAGGAATTATTATGAATTTGGATATCGGGTCGATTATTCGGAGTTAGAGCATGTTCAGTGTTTGACTGGTTTATCTGATTCAGTCTGTTGCGGTTTGGACTCCGAGATGTAGCATTTTCTCAGTATTGTACCCGACCGTGTGAACCGAGTGAGCGGAACACTTGGATCTCGAACTGGAGCAACGAGAACAGAAGAAGCTTATTCAGAGGGGGAATCTCTACGACAGATTGTCTCCGATTTATCAGTTTCTCATTGAAGATGTACGGCAGAGCGATTCTTCAGCAGTTGAACAGATTTGAAAGCATCAGTCAAGGGGGAAATTGTTGGAACAAAAATCTTGGTGACTGACGCCATCAAATCTGTTTACCGAAGCATTCGACTGAAGAATCCATGTGAATCGATTCAGAGACTGAGTTGTGATGCTCGAGGCTTGCGAGATTGGACCGAAGACCGTTTTCCGGAAAAGTCAACCGTTCGGGTCAACGGTCAACGTAAAAGTCAACGGAAGATCGGTTCGAGCGAGTCAAGCTTCGGATTAATTTTTATCAGCTTTGATTTAATTATCAGTTTATGTTTATTTACTTTACTTGTAATTTCGTTTATTCAGTTATGTATTTCTGTTGTTAGTCACCCTCACTATATATATAGTGAGGGTGCCCATTACAAGTAAAGGAGTCTCCGAATGGGGAGATGATGAATTTCTTGTAGAGTGTGAGATTTCCATTCTAGAGAGAGAGTGAGTCATGGATTCTAGAGAGAGATTGTGTGTTCTTCATGATTTCTTGATTGTAATCATTCGATTAATGAAATCATTCGACTATGTTCATCATCTTTCTTGTTTATGATTATTCATGATTCATCATCATCATCTTCATTCATTTGTTTTTTAAGTTTTCGAATCCGAACATGTTCTTGCTCAAGATCGAGATTCTTGTATTTACTTTACTTGTAATTTCGTTTATTCAGTTATGTTTTTCTGTCGTTAGTCTCACCCTCACTATATATGGTGGAGGATACCCATTACAAGTAAAGGATCTCCGAATGTGGAGATGATGATTTTTCTTGTAGAGTGTGAGATTTCCATTCTAGAGAGAGAGTGAGTCATGGATTCTAGAGAGATTGTGTTCTTCATGATTTCTTGTAACTAATCATTCGGTTATATGAAATCATTCGACTATGTTCATCATCTTTCTTGTTTATGATTATTCATGATTCATCATCATCATCTTCTTCATTTGTGTTTTGAGTTTTTGAATCCGAACCCGTTCTTGCTCAAGATCGAGATTCTCGTAGTGAAAATCGGTCCTAACAACTAAGATCGGAGAAAGATCGGTGAGATTTGAGTTCGGTGATAATTCGGAGCACGTTCGGAGTTTGTCACAAGTTCGGAGCAAGTTCGGACGTATCAGAATTTTGAACTTTTTCAAAATGTTGGATTATAACGCGTTTGCTGCTATTCAATCGCAGATGCAAACCTTACTGAATTACGACAATGAAATCAGGACGACTCAGAAAGTTCCCAAGCTTCTTAAGCTTGAGGATTATGCTAATTGAAAGAAAAGATTCGAAGCGTATATCGGTACAACGGATCCAGACTTATGGATTGCTATGGATGCACCATACGTGTATCCGGTTGGCGTAAACAATGTTCCTATTATGCAAAGGAATCTGGATCTTACACAAAAGGCTGATTTTGTTAGAGAGCAAAAAGCATATGGTTTAATAACTCAAGCTTTACCTAAAGAGTTGCTTCACCAATTTAAAAGTTGCAAACATTCTCATGAATTATGGTCGACACTGAAAGAAAGGTGTGAAGGCAACGAACAGTACAAGAAAAGTAAAAAGAAAGTACTAAACAAGGAGTTTGATAACTTTAAACATTTTGATGATGAGGGCGTTCCAGAGTTAATTTCAAGATATTGTCACTTGTTGTCTGAAATGGATAATGTCCAAATCAAGAAAGATGATGAATAGCTTAAGGAAAAATTGCTAGAAGGTCTGCCATCAAAATGGGAATCTTATGTGCTGATGATCATGAATGATAAGGATTATTCTGATTTAACATTTGTGAAACTGTTGGGAATATTGCAAGCTAGAGACTTGGAAATGAAAAATGTGAATACTACTCCAGCAGCAGTTCAGAATCCTGATGTTTATTACGGATCAAATGCAGCAACAATTTCAGGTAAGTCGGCAAAAATAACAAGTTCTGCACCAGCAACGGCGTTCGTAGCTGGAAGTCTACCTAGACATGTTTCAAATTCAGGAACCGGAATGGGCTCACATAATGGTGATTACAATTACAACTCTGGAGGGAGTAGCACATCAATTTCAGCAAATAATTTGGTGAACACGGGAAAGATGGCTATGTCTGTTTCAACAGCTGAAGATTATATGGCCCTTGTTTCTGCTTTAGTATCATCTTATTATGGACTTATAACTGGAAATGTTAGCAATGCTGAATTGACGGAAGAAGATTATGATCAGGTGGATGCTGATGATTTGGAGCTAATGGATATAAATTGGTAATTTGCCATGCTGGCTAGAAGGGTAAAGATATTCTTGAAAAAGACGGGTAGAAAAGACCTGAATTTTGGTGGCAGAATTGGTTTTGACAAGTCGAAAGTGAGGTGTTATGACTGTTCTAATTTTGGACACTTCGCTCGAGAATGCTCTCAACCGAAAAAGCAGGAATATCATAAATTTGTTCCCAAATCAACTGCTTCTAGATCCAACAACACATCAAATTCAGGGAGTTCTTCTAACTCTAAACCTAATACTGAACCCACAAAAGCTCTTATATCTCAAGTAGATAAAACTTATAATTGGGGTAATCAATTCGTTGATTCATATGCATTGATTGTGACACATGTGCAGGATGAGGACACTATGAGGGAATCCACTGAAAATGAAAGTGAAGTTCATGGTGAAGCGATTGATGAAGGTTTTGTTGAAGTAAATGATGAAGCAGGAGTTTCGGATTCAAGAAATGATCATCAATCTATTTCAGAAGAAAAGTTTGCCTTCATGGCTGGTTTGTCTGAGAAAGTCGAGTCAGATGTTGTTCTCTTGTTAGAAAAACAAGGTCAACTTCTAACTGAGGAGAAGGAAGCGTTGATTCATGAATGTGAAGCAGCAAAAGCTGAAGCACTGGACATAGCAAATGATTTCGAAAACTTGTATCAAAAGAGTCATCCACTGAAGGAGCGATATGAGAAAGCTCAACAAAACGCTGTCGAAATTGCTGACTAGATGCTTGCACTTCAGAAAGAAATGCAGAAACTATCAGATTAGAACACATGTTTGAAATAGGAGGTCGGCACATTGAAAAGAAGCAATCTCACATAATCAGTTGCTCTAATGGCTGATACTTCAAAGGTAGTTTCGTATCCTTTAATGTGCAAATCGTGTGATGATTTTGCTACTGCTAAGAGTACGCTCTTAGATGAGAAGACAAAACTTAATGATCTTTTGTTAGTAGCAAAAGCAGATAAGAACATATATAAGGAAAGATGGGAGGGAACCACCAAGGAGTTATTGTCCGTTCATGAGTAGTTACGTTTACAAAAATTCGATTTTTCAACTCAGTCTGAACTGCTTGTGTCTGTACAAAAGGATTTGGCTGCCAGTCAAAAGTTTGTTGCAGATCTAAAAATTGAAATTTTGAATTAAAACAAAAGCTGGATTCCGTTCAAATTTCATTTTCCTTTGCAAATTTTCTTTATAAAATGAAAAGGAAAATGCTTCTGATAAACTAAGCCAAGTTCCGCCTCCTGTCATTATCACAAATGGTCCTTCTGAAATTCCTTCTCATGCTAAGCAGAACAATCCTCACTAAGCTAATTCAGAGTCTGACAAAACTTCAACCGGAAAATCTATTTTGGATTCGACGGTTGATGAACTTTTTTACTATGTCTCAGATTTTGATAAAATTGATGATTTAGTTTCTGAAACAGATGTTGAATGTTCCAAAACCACTCCTACTAAAGTTTCTAAGCCAGATCACAAAGATTTGATTTCAAAACATGATTTTTCAACGATTAAATCTGAGCTTACGAAATTGAGTTCGTTTGAACAAAAACAGATTGCTCGGGGCAAGTCTGTTGACGGTAAGAAAGTCAAATATGGTGGAGTCGGATTTGAGTCTTCGGTAAATTCAAAATCTTTTGAAAAAGGTTCTTCTTCTAAAGTTTCAAAACCTGCAAAAACCAAGGCTAGCAATCCCACTCTGACAACCAATGTTAACAATTCAGAACAATGGGTGACCTATCGCTTAAAAGGATCTGATAAGATTTATCGCGATAAAGATTTTCCTTTGGATATGGTCAATCCCACTTTAATTGATCACATTTTTTCTGGTAAATATGATCCTGCTTATGATCCCAAGATGAGAAGTGTGCCCATTAAGGGGGGTAATGGCAGTGTTAATGTAATGGACACACTTAATTCTGAATCTGATTCGGGGTTGGTTAACAGTGTGAAAAATTCTTTTCAAAAATCTTTAAATAAGAAATCATCAAGATCAACCTTTCAATCACCACCAAGAGATTTTTATAATCAAAGGAAACCAAATTTCATAAAATCGAGTCCGTATGTCAAAAAGTCACAATTTTACAATGACGAAGGGTTTTATGATGCGTTTGGTTGTGGACCAAATCAATCTATGTTTGGTAGGGGTCCAAAATGGGTTGATTATGGAGGTCAGAATGATTTTGTTCCAAGGTTTGGTGAGAAAAGAAACAGATTTCAGAATTACAAGGATCATCATTTTTCTGAAAATTCATATGTTAGAGGGCATTTTGGGTATTTTGATGATTTTTTAGAAAATGTTTCAGGATATGAGTCAGGACATAATGATGAGTTTGGAAATCGTTATGTGCCTAATCAAAAGGGTTTGAAACCCAAGCCCCAAAAACATGTTGTTGAGTCCGAAGTGGATGATGACACGAGCGAAAAAGTTGTAATAGATAAACGAAAATGTTTTAAGTGCAAAGCTCGTGGTCATACATATCGGACTTGTCCATTAAAGAAGCCAAAATCTGGCAAATCTGGCAAATCTGACGCAAAAAAATCTGATGATATGTCTGAAGGTTATCAAACTGATACAAAGAAGAAAGTCAGATTTGTGGATGAGCAAGGCAGAGTTCACTTTATTAATAAATCATCGGATTTTCCTAAAAATGACAAGAAATCAGAAAGTGAATTTTCAAACATTAAATCAATTTTGAAAAATTCTGTTGCTAGCTCCACGGGCTCTTTAAATGAAGCATGGAAACCTAAGGGTTTGTCCATGGTTGGTGATGACTTTGTTGAAGATGACGGTCGACCCAAAGCTTCAAGCTTGGGTTCGTCACGAAACTAATCTTCTGTTTTAATTTATGCAGGGGTTTTCGCGACAACTGATGAATAACATTTGGGTTGTTGAGAGCGGAGCATCTCGACACATGACTGGTGATATCTCTTTGTTGCATGATGTGAAGTACTTAGATAGAGGTAAAGTAACATTTGCTGGAAACAAGGGAGGTCAAGTCACCGGAATTGGTAAACTTTCAAATGGTGCTGTCACATTCGAGAAGGTTGAATATCTTCAAGAATTGGAGTATAATCTTCCGAGCGTCTCCCAGATTTGTGACAAGCAATTCACAACTGCTTTCACAGGGAGTGAATGTGTGATACTGAAACCTGAGTTCAAGATTCCAGATGAATATGTGGTAATGCGAGCACCGCGATTCTCAAATTTGTATATGCTCGACATGAATTTAGCCAAAGCAACTGTTGCTGGTCAATGTTTCTTATCAAATGAACGAACTTGTGCGGAGGGGTCTTGTCGAAGGGGTTCCAAAGCAACAGTTTGTCTTTAACGATGTGTGTGTGAGTTGCAAGAAGGGAAAACAGAAAAGAAAATCCCATCCACTGAAGAAATACCATTCAACTGAAGTTCCGTTATAATTACTTCACATGGATCTATTTGGTCCTGTGAATCGTCAAAGTATTTCTGGGAATTGGTATTGTCTTGTGGTTACAGACGAATATTCAAGATACTCTTGGGTCGATTTTCTGGTCTCTAAGGATGAAACTTCAAGAATCCTTATCAATTTGATTACTACACTTGAGCCTTTGTATAAATTGAAGGTTCGAAGGATTCGTAGTGACAATGGCACGGAGTTCAAGAATGTAGCCGTGAGGACATTTTGTATGGAAAAAGGAGTTGTACATGAGTTCAGCACACCATATACACCTCAGCAA
>JBCNJP010011156.1:0-17990 GCA_039602395.1 Deinandra increscens subsp. villosa
CAATTACTGGATCCTCCCTGGATTCTTTCCCAATCAATGGTGGAAACGTAATCTCTTAACTTTTCCATTTTTCTTCTTCGAATTTTGTTTTAACACTACGATGCCAAAAGTTCGATCCTCTTCGTATCATTGCAATCACAGGTTGTTTAACAGCTGGAGGGCGTCCCTCCTTAATATTTTTGACCAGATGCGATAATTTTCCAGATTTGATGGCTTTTTCAATCTCACTTCGCAAGTGTCTACAATTGTCTGTGTCATGACCACGATCCTTGTGATAATCACAATATTTACCCATGTCACTTCCCAAAGGATTATAAGTCCTTTGGGGTTTTGAAAATTGGACATTCTCTGTTGCTAAGATTTCACTTGGGGTTTTTGTAAGTGATGAGAAATCATTGGATCTGGGCTCCCAAGCCTTTTTGTAACCTTCGTAATTACTCTCCCCCCTACGATCATAAGGTTGAGGTCTAAGTTTTTTCCAAGATTGACTTCTTGTCGGTGCAGCAGAGACACTTGCATTTGCACTTCGGTAACTACCACTTATTTGAGATGGTTTCTAGGTATTGACACCCTGAATGTTTCCAGAAGCACTTCTTCCCATAGGTCCTAAAACGATCCATAAGCACTTCCAGTGTCTGAGGTAGATCCTCGTGCAATTTTTCTACCAGGTGTGTATGTCGAACACCATGGCAAAAGCCAGATATACGTAATTGATCCTGTGCGCTAGATATTTTCATAGTTTCGTTGTTAAAGCGTATAACAAAGCTTTCAAGGTTTTCATCATTCCTTCTACGGATGTTAAGCACTTCCGTCACTTCCTTTGTGCACTTCCGTTGTTAGCTAAATTGCCTTAGGAATTTCATCCTTGGATCTTCAAAGCCACTTATTTGCGCATTTGGAAGTGCATCAAACCATACTCTTGCAATTCCAGTAAAGGTCTGTACCAACATGTGACACCATGTTTCTTCTGAACCACCGTTCAAGCCTCCCAGCAGTGATAAAATCAAATATATGATCATTAGGATCTGTTAATCCACAATACTTTTTTATAGAAGTTGGCATTTTTAGCTTTGCTGGGAACTTAGCATTTGCGATCCAATTTTGAAACTTAGAGTGTTCTTGCATCGAAGCAGGAAAGTAAGGGACAAATACATCCTTGGTTCCTGATATCATAAAATCCATAGGTCAGAATAAGATCAATGCCTTTTATCGAGAAATAAGGTCTTAATGTTATAATTTAATCATAGCAATTACAGCTTATTCAAAATTGCTCATATCCGCCTCTTATACGAGGTCTTTCAGGGTGACACTTCCAACGCAAGTGTAATTTGTCCGAAAGTGTTCACATAGTATTCTACTTTTCAAGAGATCTCATTATAATTACTTCCAACGCGCGTGCGTCTTACTCGGAAGTCTTCATTTACTATTATAATTACTTCCGACGCGCGTACGTCTTACTCGGAAGTCTTCAACTTAGTATCCACTTTTCAGAGATCATATCGACACCACTTCCGACGCACGTGTGTCTTACTCGGAAGTGTATATCCATGCCCCCTTCTTTTTTTTTTACAACTCAACTCGTGAGTGTGCATTTGAAGTATCGAAGATTCAAATTTGAAGAAATTTTCTAATTTTTGTTCTTATAGTTTTCCAGATTTCATAGGCAATCTTCATAGAATCCTCTTTGAATCTTCAAATCTTCATCCGGTATTCAATGAATTTCCAGATTTCGTGTTGCATCAAACCATCCTCAATTGTTTATCCATTCATAAGGATTTCACACAATCATTTAAATCATAATCATATCATAGAGATCAAAATACATCAATTTATCAAATCAACAATTGATCATTAGTGATTGAATTAACAAATTCAAATTGGCCATATCGATCCAAAATATGTATATCGATCCAATGTTTTCAAAAACGAATTTCGTCACGTATTCAAAATTGTAAATCGATACCTGATGATTTTGTCTGTTTTGCAGTTGTACGATCTTCATTTAGAAGATCATCTAGATCCTTTTGAGCATCAGTTTTTCCAGAATCCTTTTCCGGAGTAAATTTGAGAGTTGCGCGGACTTCCTGCAACCACTTCTTACGTTTTTCCTTATCCTGTAACTGTTTCAGAACCTGCAAATTTCTCATCAGAAAATCACGATCAAAGCCTTGTAAGGCAACTAAAGCATCATTCGGATCAACATTATCATCAGCATCATCATGATCTGAATACGGATTATCATCAGATCGATTCAGTAATGGGAACACCGAAACTTTTTCACTAATTTTTCCAGCTGATCCTTTTGAGCTATGAATATTTTTCGGTGATTCTCTTAGATCAAAAATTGACTTCTTCTTCATTGATTCATCTGATTGCTTCTCCATTTTTCACCAATTCCTAAGAATACGGATGGCGCCAATTGATGAACCACAAAATCACACCGTATGTAGATATGAGATAGCGATTCAACTAGGAACAAGCTAATTGATGAAGAATAATAGATGAATCGATTGTTTTATTGATATCACTATATTTGAATACAATTGGGAAAAACACACAGTGAATGTGTGGTTTTTCAGAACTAAAAATGAACAAGTGAACTATTTATAGAGTTGCTAGAGTCGCATATTCACAGGACAATTGGATGCACTTGCGTCTTGTCCATCCGCAACTGTATCACTTCCGACTTGTTCTTTATACGATACTTGCTCTTGAAGTCTTTACCATTGGAAATGTAGCTGCTAGACCATTTGCATGTCCGGTCTTGACCTATCCTCATCACTAACCATGTTAACGAATAGTTCGTTTGATCAAGGTTAATCCCATTAGTCAATATTAGCCGGATATGAGATTACGCGTGTCATAACTAATTCAACGGGGTTAACTGTATAATCCGTTAGACTCAATAATCTTCATAATGGAACTAACCATAAATATGGTTAACCAAGTTAACTCCATTTGGAATTTTGTTAGTTTGCATTGATTTCTTTTTGATATACCGTTAACTCCAAGTTGGTGTAAAATTTGCTCCACGACAAAATCCTTTAAACTGTGATGAAATTAAATTGGAAGAAACAATCGCTGGACCCATGAGATTCAATAAATATCCCCCTATATAAATATAATACAACTCATAGTTCCAACTCTTAAACATAATGTACAATCTTCTAATGCATCCATTGTACCGAAAATTATGCATGGTGTACAAGTTTCCTTTGCACTATGATAAAATGCCTATGTTACAATTTTTAAAGCAGTTTGTACAACAATCCAAAGAAGAAACATAAAAGAAATAGATATTGTGGCCTACTTATCCCTCTTTTTCTCCCTTTGGGCCCGCTGAATCTTTGAATTGTGTCAAAGAGCGGATTTTCCGGCAACAAGGCAAGGTTGCGATGGTCTTTGATTGATAAAGTTGGTCGCCAGTCCACTATACAAGCATGGGTGTATCGTATGTTGGCCGACGTTGATGTCCATATATCCCCAATATCATTATCATCATGCTCTCTCTTTCTTCTTATATGCAGAGACGAATTTCTTCGTTTTCTAACTTTCCTAACTGTGAAGATCAAATCGATCCATGGCTTCCATTTTTAGTTAAGAAATAAGAGATTTCCAGAGTTTTTAAGAGGGTGTATAATGCAAAATCCAAACAGAAACCAAAATTCCAAAAACACGATAACCTACCGGAGCAAATGTATGTTTGTAGTTCCTGGTGAATTTAATTTTCTTTGTTGATGGTGATTATTGTCAAAATATTTTTTTAGAACATTATCATGTTTAATTTGTTTTGTTAATTAATTGTAGGTAAAACTTTGCTTCATGAACAGTCATGGCGGAAGATACGAACGACGACGAACATGAGCTGGTGAGTAGGTAAGCAAATTGCTTCATGAACAGTCACGGCGGAAGAGACGAACGACGACGAACAAGAGCTGATGAGTAGGTAAGAAAATTGGATTTCATATCATCCTCTACATCGTAGCACCATACCTCACGGACTCGAAACTTCTGATTTCTCTTTAGCCTTCATTCTCAACTTCTCACACTGGATTTTCTGCCTTCGCCCTTCTCCAATTTATGAGTTTTTCTGTCTTAAAGTTGAATTGATTTGTTTTGGATAACGAAGTTGTTTGGTCGATTGTGGATTTTCTTTTGTTTTTTTTGTTAATCGATGCTTCGTTAGGCGATTTACAAGTTGTGTGGCTTTATTCTAATGGCTCTTGGTGTGAAAGCATTGAGTCATCACCGTCGCCGCGTATGGCTTTGGGCCACAGGTGAGGCTTTTGCGTTATTTGATTGCTTGGTAAAGTGGTAAACTTATGAATTCCTTTTTGAAATTGTGAAATTCAATTCCTATTAGTATGTTATTTTCTTTACACTATTAGTGTAGTAGTCAGCAGAGACATACCCAATTTTGGTTCTAACATACATTACTATAGGTAATTGTTTATTTGGTTTTGAGTTATGATGAACGGGCTAAATAACCCTTGGTCATAGATTATAGACAAAACTTTTATGTGAATTATGGATAACTTTATCCGTTTGTCATTTGGTTGGTGATAATTAAGAGGCTCTTTATCTTATGCTTATTGCGTTTTGATCATGTTGCTTATGGACTAATTAATTCAGATTGTCAATAATATATGATGCAAAAAGTGGATGGATTCCAACAGGAGACAAGCATAGTGAGTTTTAAAATAGAAAAAAATTATCTCCATTAGATAAAGAGTTATGTGGAACTCTTGAAAAAGATGGATTAGTGTTGCAATGTTGCTTAGATTTCTAGGTTGTTAAAGACATCAGTTTTTTAGAATATTTTATCTATCTTCAAATGGGAATATGCTAGAGCTTTTGGTGGAGACTTTGAGTTTCACCAATTTTTGTTTCGGATTTTGATTCTTTATTGGATTTAATTAATGGTTGTTGATTTTGTATATTGCCGGAGTAAAAACTATTGTATTGTTGATTTGTAATTGGTTTCTTGATAGGTGTTCTTGGTGTTATTATATTTAGGTTTGCTGTAATGTAGCTGATTTTGCTTCTTTTCTGTTCATGCAGGTGAGTTTGTTTAATGTTTTTCATTGATGATGCCATTTTTGCTTTTGCTCATGTTATGGTGTGTTGTTGTTAGAGTTTGTAGCTTCCAAATCACGTGCTTAGTTATGCTATGTGATTTTGCACTTTGTAATCATTTGAATATTAGTCTGTCATTTTAGTCTACCCTCTAGCATAGAAAACTAGATATAGACAAAGGAGTTATTTTATGTCAAGTTATCAACTGTATTATTTGTTCTTTAAGTTCTGTTTTAAGGTTTAATGTTTCTCTATAATGTGTCAACTCATTTGTATTGTGTTGTTAAATTTTACTATATATGTTTTAAATGCAACTAAATCTTTTTTTATCGTCAATACACCTGATCCCTCTTTGGAGGAATATGACACCGATTGGGGATGAAATGACCTTTATAAAAATGTGTTAAAGTTGATATGGATAAATTTTAAAGGTATATATGTAATTTAATTTGTTAACATGAAAGATGAGAATGGCATTGCATTGGTGATGGAGCTGTTGGTTTTGAACAACCAATTTGCTGATATTTTCAAGAAAAATTGGTTTGGGGAGGTTTCATTTCATGGTATTATCTTATGATGCGGAGAACTGAATTTTCTTATATAATTTATATTATAATTGAACGTTCGTGAGCATCGGACCGTCTACTCGATCTAGCTATTTGGAATAAGAAACAAGTAATTAAAGATTGTTTTATTGATTTAGAAGAACAATTACAATCTTTGGAACACTAAAAATCAACACAGAGAAACACTACTGAAAACACACACTTAAGATTTGAACTTACTCAAACTTCGTTACCAATAACAAAGACAAACTATCTATGTATAGTCGATCTGCCGAACTCTGGGCGAACTGCTAGTACGCCCTGATCCGAACTGGCAGTTTGGATGCAGTTCGTTTGGCAGATAACCTTGTCTTGATCTTCACATCGTCTTGTCTTGATACTTCACAAGACACACATATTATGTATCAACCTCTTAGCAATTCCTTATCGGTGGTTATCAACCTCTTAGCAACTTTTGAGTTTCAAATTTCTGCAATCGAAGGTTATCTAATTTAGTAAACAATTCTTTCTTCCATTTATCTTCGTTTTGTTTCTGAATTTCAAGATTTGTAGTTTGTTTACTCACGCTCACTAATTCCCTCTTTTCATCCAAAAATTTCTCCATATCAGCCTGATACGCCTCAAGTTTAGCAACATACTCTTCAGAAGTTTTGGTAAGCAAATCAAGCTTAATTTATGATTTATCAAACAGATTCTGAAGATCATTTACAGCATCTTCTGCTTCTTCCTTCCATTTATGAATTTCTTTTAACAATTCTTCATTTTCTTCAACTAATTTAGCATTCTTTTCTTCACAATCCTTTTCATTCTTTTTAGATATCTCTAAATCTTTCTTTACCAGTTGAAGAACTTCGGTAATCATTTTAACCTCCTTTTCCAACAAATCATTTTCTTTCAATAACATTTCATTTTCTTTTAACAAAGTTTCAATGTTAGACTCGAATTTTTCATTTTCAGTAGCTTCATACGAACTCGAATCAGAATAATATTCATCTTGCTCATGAGTGACAATCAATGCAGATGTATCAAACTGAAGTACCGTTATTCTAAACAGTTAAAGCTGTCTTATTTGAATTACTTGAAGATGGTTGAGAACCATTTGTAGCTTTAGAATCAGACTTATAAAGATGAGATTGCTGACACTCTCATGCAAAATGCCTAAGATTAGAACATTTGTAACATTTGATTTTAAATTTGTTAAAACCCAACTTGTCACCAAAAGCTTCTCTTCCAGTTTTCTTGTAAAATCGTTGTGATCTCTGAGTCAGCATAGCAAATTGCCAAGCCATATCAATTTCATTTAATTGATCATCATCAATTTCATTCAGATCATATTTTGTCAACTGATCCTTGCTAACATCATTAATAATCATTCCTAAAGACGACGAAATGAGAGCAGAAATCAATTTTGCACAATCATCCACTGACTTGACAGAAAATGCACTTTGATTCGATGATTCTGGAATTGTAAAAATACAACCCCTTGAAGAATTATTATCCGAACTTCTAGAAATATTTCCAATGAATGCAGTAGGTGGTGTAGAACTAGGACTCGGTTTTGCCTTAGCATTTATGCTTGCAGCAATCTCACCATGATATAACTCTGGGTTTTGCAATTTAGCAGTTGATTTCTTTGAATTTATCATTTCCATTTCCCGAGCATGAAGTTTACCAGTGAGCTCATGAAATGATAATGTAGAAAATTCTTTGTCATGGGTGAGTAACAAGACATAATTTTCCCAAATTTCTGGTAACGCCTCCATAATATTCTCTTTCAATTCTTCATCGGTTTTCTCAATCCTAACAACTTTTAATTCAGGAATCAGATGTGAAAATTTTGAAACTAGAGCCGTAATGTTTTCATTTTCATAATGTTGAAAGTTGTCAAACTCCTTATTCAACACCTTTTTCCGACTTTTCTTGTATTGATCTTAGCCTTCACACCTTGCTGATAACGCATCCCATAATTGTTTTGATTTCTTGTAAGTACTGAATTGATGTAGTAATTCGGTGGGTAATGCCATTGTAAGATAACCAAACGCTTTTTGTTGAAGTTCATAAAGTTTCCTCTCAGCATTGTCAAAAGTATGAACTTCTTTGAAATCTCCTTGATCAGTTGGATGTGTGTAAAGCTTTTTAATTGGAATCCACAAATCGATATCATTTGTGCTGATATATGCAGAAAATCGTTGTTTCCAATTTTGATAATCCTCCAACTTCAATAATTTGGGAACTTTCTGGCTTGTTCCAATTTCATTATCAAAGTTTAGCATTGTTTGCACCGCACTTTGCATAGCAGCAAAAGCTTGAAAATCCGACATTTTGAGAAACTTTAAATTCTGATCAGCCGAACCAGAGCCGAACTCAAAAAATCCTTATCCGAACTGAAAGATAATCCGAATCAACTTCGAACAGGAACTTTCACTCGAACAGTAACCGAACTGAAGAGTTAGCCGAACTGAATGAACTACTCAAACTTGTTCGAACACTAATGTATCCGAACCTGTGCCGAACCTAATCCGAACCGAAGCTCTAAACCGAACTCTAAATGAACTGGAACTTCGGTCGAGACGAATATGAGCCGAACCGTGAGTTCGGATGACGGTTATTCCGAACAGTAAGTTCTTCAGCCGAACTAAACCATTTTCACTAAAAAAATTCGATTTTGGACAGATTTGAACGAGATTTTTAGCAGTAGATTAAAAAACGTAAAGAGGAATGATTTAGAAACACATTTTTCACAAAACACTCGACCGAAACAATCAAAAACTTGTAAAAACGCTCCAAATTTTCGAAAAACAACACTTTTTGTTTCAAACACTCCGAAAATAGCAATCACAGATCAGTAGAATGATCCAGAAAGCTCTGATACCACTTGAAAGTTCGTGAGCGTCGGATCTTCTACTCGATCTAGCTATTTCGGATAAGAAATAAGTAATTAAAAATTATTTTATTGATCTAGAAGAACAATTACAATCTCTGGAACACTGAGAATCAACACAGAGAAACACTACTGAAAACACACATTTAAGATCTGAACTTACTCAAACTTCTTTACCAATAACAAAGACAAACTATTTATTTATAGTCGATCTGCCTAACCCTGGGCGAACTGCCAGTTCGCCCTGATCCGAACTGGCAGTTCGGATGCAGTTCGTTTGGCAGACAACCTTGTCTTGATCTTCACATCGTCTTCTCTTGATACTTCACACGGCGCACAGATTCTGTATCAACAATAATATAAGGAATTCTTATGATTGTATAACATCAGGGAATTCATAGTCTTGGGAGAAGAATGGGCACTACACCTGCTGTGCCAGAAAAGGTAAATATGTAATGTTGTTTTACCTTCAGATAATCAGTTTGTTGCAACTGCTACCAAGAACTGATCATTTGAGTCCTAAATGATCAAATCAGCAGAAGCATAATCTCCAATGCTTAGTCACATGAACTAGATGATCAATTTGTGTTCTCTGCATAAACTTTGTAAATTAACATGTGATGCTGCTTTAATGCAGGTACAAGTGAGTAACTCTACAATATATAAGACAGATAGGAAGCTTAGGCAGGGTGGTTTTGGTCAAGTTTATGTTGATAGGAGGGTAAGTGGTGGAACAATAACTAAATGAACAGGGCCAGAAGCAGTTGAGTTATGTTAAAAAAGAAAGATGATATAAGTTTTTCATAATAACTACTCTATTCATGCTATCAAATACTTAGCTTTTTGATGCTCTAATTTTGTAGGTGGTATTAAAAGTTTGAGAACCGTAACAGTAAAGGTTGCAATTGTGGCCCTCCTTATGAGTTGCAAGTTTACAGGTATTTATCCTTTTAAAAAGTATATTTTCGAGTCATAATTAATATCATAGGCGCACCTCAAATTGACATTATGATCTAATTTCTATTTCAAAATCGTGTTGAATGGATGTTATGGGATTCCATAGGTTCCATACAAGGGTTGGCAATGCCATGTTTGGATTTTGTTGAATTTTGACTTTAATATCATGAAACACTCATTTTGTAGTAGAATAACTTTGATTTACAACTTCTTTTTTTTAGGTTATGGACATGTCATTCGTAAGTTGATAGTTTATTTAATTTAATTATTTAATATTTTATCTTATTTCTTTCTACATGCATTATTTTCACTAATAGTGTATTTTATTTCCTTTTAGATGATGTTACGAAGTATGGTGGCTTGCATCGTTGTTGAGTCGCTATCAATTTTTGAAAAGCTACACTCGAAAGGGTAATGCATTTCTAAACAATATAGCGACACATTTAAAGACTCTTTTTGTTAGTGGATCAAAGATTGATGTTGATAAAGAAGGTTTGTATTTCGTTGATGTTTTCCTTAGTAGTTGCACCACTATTTGTTGTCATAACTGTAGAACTTGGTTGTCTTATAGTATGATGTATTTAGCTCCTAATTTTTTGTTGATTTACCTATTCTGATTGAGTTTTTCTGCTTTATTTTTGCAGGTTGGTCTTCTGTGTTTTGTGGAACCCATACATTATATTGCATGAACCAAGACCTCAACAATTGGCATTTGGATTCTTTTGAAATAGGTTTACATAAAATATCTTTGTGATTACTGATCAAAGAGGAGTTGCATAATGACGCTAGCTTTCAATAGATTTGTGAATAAAGAATGTCCTTTCACCTGACTTTTGTATGTTATCGGTGTTCCTTTAAGACTATAATTACTTTTAGTTTGTGAATGAAGAATGTGTTTTTAGTTGCTGTATAAGGTTGATGGTTCTAATGTTGGTGTTTTCTTAGCTGCTTTATATATGTTAGTTTCTCTTACATTTCAGATTTTAGACTTAACTCCACAATGACAACCATCTATGAGTAAAAGAGAGTATTGGGGTGCTGCACACGACATTGGGAAGTCCTCATAGGTAATAAACACAATTGCTCTTGCAATTATGTAAATTATGGTTTTAGATGAGCATGGTGTGAGTTGCTATATATGTGTTAATTTCTCTTATACCAAACATAGACAATTTACTTGAACATAGATTATAAGTTTAAAGAATAAAGACATGTTGCTATTCTAAAACCTAACGCCAATTTTATTGATTTAGTGAGATACACGATCACAACGAGTGAGAATATTTTCTACCGGAGGTTATGTTCTTTTTCAAATGTTGACGTTCAAAAGAGAGATCGTTGTTTTCCTTGACTTTGCAATACCAAGTCTTCAAGCTCGATATCTGTCACCTCTTGTATATTGATTTTCATACGACCGATTGTCGCCCGTAGATATCGCTCATGTATTCGTAAAAGACTTTGCAAATGGGTCGGACTCCGCCGCGAAGCGCGGGTCGACCCACTTGTATATATATATATATGTGTGTGTGTGTGGAAGTTCAAATACAAAGTGTTATTTTCGTGCGAAAGGAGGAGAGCGCGACACGTGTTTGTCGTATATTTATGCGGAGGGGCATTATTGTCTTTTTCACAAAACAGCGTGTTTTTTTATGTGTATCGTTACCGGACGAACCATATCTTTTTTGCGTGATTTATTTTTTACGCTTCATATTAAATATGCGTTACTACAGGTTGCATTATTTTTAGCATGATTATTATCAACGTTTATCTGTGTCTTTTTTATAATACACGTACGTTATATGTATTATTTTTTTATCTTTGCGTGATTAGTATTTGACTCTATAGTGCTTCATATTAAATATTCGTATATTTTTTTCATGCGCGATTTTAAATAATTTTTGCGTAATATATAGTATACCATTTTCTCACATCAATTAATTATATATTTTATTCTACTTTCAGCATGCACTATTTTTAATTAATACTTGCGTTATTATATGTTGTTTATATTTTTTGATATTAAGTGTAGTTTTTTTATGTTATATTGAATACTTTATTTTAGTTTTATTCGTACGTATTTTAAAGGATATCTAATAATTATTTTGATGCGTGATTATAAATATTTCATCATGCGCTATTTTAACATTTATTAGTGTGTGTAATTTTACATTTATTTTACCTTTTTTATGAAATTTTCATCATTTGTAAATTATAATTTATTGATGCGTGATTATAAACATTTCATCATGCATAATTTATAATTTATTTGCGTTGTGACATGTTTTTACTACTATTAGTATTCAAACTTATTTATCTATTTATTTATGTGTGGGTACTTGAGTCTTGTATGTTAATGTCCTTTCGTTTTTAATGAAATATAAAACCCGTTCTTTATGCAAGAAAATTTCTAATTAGGCTTTATAGTTTATTAGTTGGCATAGTGATTTCCTTTAAGTTTCTAATTGGCGTGATTTATAATAGTTTGACTTTTTTTACACAGGTTAAACCAAAAGATGTCATTGCAATTTTTGCAGGAGAATTGGGTTCAAATACGAAAGATGCGTGTTTAGGTGAAACAGTATAGTCTTACTGTTTCCATTTCTTTTGTGCTCAGCTTGAGTTTTTACTATAATATGTTGTATGCTTTTAATCATCTAATTTTTTTTTTATTTATTTTTAGTATTAATATTTTTTTTATCTAATCATCTATCCTGATTTTAAATTAATATTATTATTATTATTATTATTTATTATTATTATTATTATTATTATTATTATTATTATTATTATTATTATTATTATTATTATTTTCTATTTTTATGGTTTAGCTTTATTCTATTATTTGTATTTAGTGTTTCCTTATTATTTTTATTTATCTTTTAATTCTTTAGGTGTGTATGTATATATATATATATATATTTTATTTTTTCTTATTTTTCTAAAAAAAATTATTGTTTTAATTATGCTTAATATTATTTGTTTATTTTCCTCTGTATATGCTTTTTAGTATTGTTAGTTTTTTATTTGTACTATTAGTATTTTATCCGTCCACATGTTTTTACTAGTACTAGTATTCAAACTTATTTATCTATTTATTTATGCAAGAAAATTTATAATGAGGCTTTATAGTTTATTAGTTGGCATAGTGATTTCCTTTAAGGTTCTAATTAACGTGATTTCTAATAGTTTGACTTTTTTTACACAGGTCAAACCAAAAGATATGCAATTTTTTAGGAGAATTGGGTTCAAATAAGAAAGATGCGTGTTTAGGTGAAACAGTATGGTCTTATCATTTCCATTTCTTTTGTGCTCAGCTTGAGTTTTTACTATAATATGTTGTATGCTTTTAATTATCTAGTTTTTATTTTTTATATTTTTATTTTTAGTATTAATATTATTATTTTTTATCTAATCATCTACCCTGATTTTAAATTTATATTAATATTATTATTATTATTATTATATTATTATTTTTTATCTAATCATCTATATGCTTTTTAGTATTGTTAGTTTTTTATTTGTACTATTAGTATTTTATCCGTCCACATGTTTTTACTAGTACTATTATTCAAACTTATTTATCTATTTATTTATGCAAGAAAATTTATAATGAGGCTTTATAGTTTATTAGTTGGCATAGTGATTTCCTTTAAGGTTCTAATTAACGTGATTTCTAATAGTTTGACTTTTTTTACACAGGTCAAACCAAAAGATATGCAATTTTTTAGGAGAATTGGGTTCAAATAAGAAAGATGCGTGTTTAGGTGAAACAGTATGGTCTTATCATTTCCATTTCTTTTGTGCTCAGCTTGAGTTTTTACTATAATATGTTGTATGCTTTTAATTATCTAGTTTTTATTTTTTATATTTTTATTTTTAGTATTAATATTATTATTTTTTATCTAATCATCTACCCTGATTTTAAATTATATTATTATTATTATTATTATTATTATTATTATTATTATTATTATTATTATTATTATTATTTTCTATTTTTATGTTTTAGCTTTATGCTATTATTTGTATTTAGTGTTTCTTTATTATTTTTATTTATCTTTTAATTCTTTATGTGTGTGTATATATATATATATATCTGTTATATTTTATTTTTATTATTTTTTAAAATTTTTATGTTTTTACTACTATTAGTATTCAAACTTATTTATCTATTTATTTATGTGTGGGTACTTGAGTCTTGTATGTTAATGTCCTTTCGTTTTTAATGAAATATAAAACCCGTTCTTTATGCAAGAAAATTTCTAATTAGGCTTTATAGTTTATTAGTTGGCATAGTGATTTCCTTTAAGTTTCTAATTGGCGTGATTTATAATAGTTTGACTTTTTTTACACAGGTTAAACCAAAAGATGTCATTGCAATTTTTGCAGGAGAATTGGGTTCAAATACGAAAGATGCGTGTTTAGGTGAAACAGTATAGTCTTACTGTTTCCATTTCTTTTGTGCTCAGCTTGAGTTTTTACTATAATATGTTGTATGCTTTTAATCATCTAATTTTTTTTTATTTTTTTTAGTATTAATATTTTTTTATCTAATCATCTATCCTGATTTTAAATTAATATTATTATTATTATTATTATTATTATTATTATTATTATTATTATTATTATTATTATTATTTATTATTATTATCATTATTATTTTCTATTTTTATGGTTTAGCTTTATTCTATTATTTGTATTTAGTGTTTCCTTATTATTTTTATTTATCTTTTAATTCTTTAGGTGTGTATGTATATATATATTATATTTTTATTTTTTCTTATTTTTCTAAAAAAAATTATTGTTTTAATTATGCTTAATATTATTTGTTTATTTTCCTCTGTATATGCTTTTTAGTATTGTTAGTTTTTTATTTGTACTATTAGTATTTTATCCGTCCACATGTTTTTACTAGTACTAGTAATCAAACTTATTTATCTATTTATTTATGCAAGAAAATTTATAATGAGGCTTTATAGTTTATTAGTTGGCATAGTGATTTCCTTTAAGGTTCTAATTAACGTGATTTCTAATAGTTAGACTTGTTTTACACAGGTCAAACCAAAAGATATGCAATTTTTTAGAAGAATTGGGTTCAAATAAGAAAGATGCGTGTTTAGGTGAAACAATATGGTCTTATCATTTCCATTTCTTTTGTGCTCAGCTTGAGTTTTTACTATAGTGTGTTGTATGCTTTTAATTATCTAGTTTTTATTTTTTATATTTTTATTTTTAGTATTAATATTATTATTTTTTATCTAATCATCTACCCTGATTTTAAATTAATATTAATATTATTATTATTATTATTATTATTATTATTATTATTATTATTATTATTATTATTATTTTCTATTTTTATGTTTTAGCTTTATGCTATTATTTGTATTTATTGTTTCTTTATTATTTTTATTTATCTTTTAATTCTTTATGTGTGTGTATATATATATATATATCTGTTATATTTTATTTTTATTATTTTTTAAAATTTTTATGTTTTTACTACTATTAGTATTCAAACTTATTTATCTATTTATTTATGTGTGGGTACTTGAGTCTTGTATGTTAATGTCCTTTCGTTTTTAATGAAATATAAAACCCGTTCTTTATGCAAGAAAATTTCTAATTAGGCTTTATAGTTTATTAGTTGGCATAATGATTTCCTTTAAGTTTCTAATTGGCGTGATTTATAATAGTTTGACTTTTTTTACACAGGTTAAACCAAAAGATGTCATTGCAATTTTTGCAGGAGAATTGGGTTCAAATACGAAAGATGCGTGTTTAGGTGAAACAGTATAGTCTTACTGTTTCCATTTCTTTTGTGCTCAGCTTGAGTTTTTACTATAATATGTTGTATGCTTTTAATCATCTAATTTTTTTTTATTTATTTTTAGTATTAATATTTTTTTTATCTAATCATCTATCCTGATTTTAAATTAATATTATTATTATTATTATTATTGTTTATTATTATTATTATTATTATTATTATTATTATTATTATTATTATTATTATTATTATTATTTTCTATTTTTATGGTTTAGCTTTATTCTATTATTTGTATTTAGTGTTTCCTTATTATTTTTATTTATCTTTTAATTCTTTAGGTGTGTATGTATATATATATTATATTTTTATTTTTTCTTATTTTTCTAAAAAAAATTATTGTTTTAATTATGCTTAATATTATTTGTTTATTTTCCTCTGTATATGATTTTTAGTATTGTTAGTTTTTTATTTGTACTATTAGTATTTTATCCGTCCACATGTTTTTACTAGTACTAGTATTCAAACTTATTTATCTATTTATTTATGCAAGAAAATTTATAATGAGGCTTTATAGTTTATTAATTGGCATAGTGATTTCCTTTAAGGTTCTAATTAACGTGATTTCTAATAGTTTGACTTTTTTTACACAGGTCAAACCAAAAGATATGCAATTTTTTAGGAGAATTGGGTTCAAATAAGAAAAGATGCGTGTTTAGGTGAAACAGTATGGTCTTATCATTTCCATTTCTTTTGTGCTCAGCTTGAGTTTTTACTATAATATGTTGTATGCTTTTAATTATCTAGTTTTTATTTTTTATATTTTTATTTTTAGTATTAATATTATTATTTTTTATCTAATCATCTACCCTGATTTTAAATTTATATTAATATTATTATTATTATTAATATTATTATTTTTTATCTAATCATCTATATGCTTTTTAGTATTGTTAGTTTTTTATTTGTACTATTAGTATTTTATCCGTCCACATGTTTTTACTAGTACTATTATTCAAACTTATTTATCTATTTATTTATGCAAGAAAATTTATAATGAGGCTTTATAGTTTATTAGTTGGCATAGTGATTTCCTTTAAGGTTCTAATTAACGTGATTTCTAATAGTTTGACTTTTTTTACACAGGTCAAACAAAAAGATATGCAATTTTTTAGGAGAATTGGGTTCAAATAAGAAAGATGCGTGTTTAGGTGAAACAGTATGGTCTTATCATTTCCATTTCTTTTGTGCTCAGCTTGAGTTTTTACTATAATATGTTGTATGCTTTTAATTATCTAGTTTTTATTTTTTATATTTTTATTTTTAGTATTAATATTATTATTTTTTATCTAATCATCTACCCTGATTTTAAATTAATATTATTATTATTATTATTATTATTATTATTATTATTATTATTATTATTATTATTATTATTATTATTTTCTATTTTTATGTTTTAGCTCTATGCTATTATTTGTATTTAGTGTTTCTTTATTATTTTTATTTATCTTTTAATTCTTTATGTGTGTGTATATATATATATATATCTGTTATATTTTATTTTTATTATTTTTTAAAATTTTTATGTTTTTACTACTATTAGTATTCAAACTTATTTATCTATTTATTTATGTGTGGGTACTTGAGTCTTGTATGTTAATGTCCTTTCGTTTTTAATGAAATATAAAACCCGTTCTTTATGCAAGAAAATTTCTAATTAGGCTTTATAGTTTATTAGTTGGCATAGTGATTTCCTTTAAGTTTCTAATTGGCGTGATTTATAATAGTTTGACTTTTTTTACACAGGTTAAACCAAAAGATGTCATTGCAATTTTTGCAGGAGAATTGGGTTCAAATACGAAAGATGCGTGTTTAGGTGAAACAGTATAGTCTTACTGTTTCCATTTCTTTTGTGCTCAGCTTGAGTTTTTACTATAATATGTTGTATGTTTTTAATCATCTAATTTTTTTTATTTTTTTTAGTATTAATATTTTTTTATCTAATCATCTATCCTGATTTTAAATTAATATTATTATTATTATTGTTGTTTATTATTATTATTATTATTATTATTATTATTATTATTATTATTATTATTATTATTATTATTATCATTATTATTTTCTATTTTTATGGTTTAGCTTTATTCTATTATTTGTATTTAGTGTTTCCTTATTATTTTTATTTATCTTTTAATTCTTTAGGTGTGTATGTATATATATATTATATTTTTATTTTTTCTTATTTTTCTAAAAAAAATTATTGTTTTAATTATGCTTAATATTATTTGTTTATTTTCCTCTGTATATGCTTTTTAGTATTGTTAGTTTTTTATTTGTACTATTAGTATTTTATCCGTCCACATGTTTTTACTAGTACTAGTATTCAAACTTATTTATCTATTTATTTATGCAAGAAAATTTATAATGAGGCTTTATAGTTTATTAGTTGGCATAGTGATTTCCTTTAAGGTTCTAATTAACGTGATTTCTAATAGTTTGACTTGTTTTACACAGGTCAAACCAAAAGATATGCAATTTTTTAGAAGAATTGGGTTCAAATAAGAAAGATGCGTGTTTAGGTGAAACAATATGGTCTTATCATTTCCATTTCTTTTGTGCTCAGCTTGAGTTTTTACTATAATATGTTGTATGCTTTTAATTATCTAGTTTTTATTTTTTATATTTTTATTTTTAGTATTAATATTATTATTTTTTATCTAATCATCTACCCTGATTT
>JBCNJP010011157.1:0-17984 GCA_039602395.1 Deinandra increscens subsp. villosa
TTACTCCGATTACTCCATGAAGAAAAATGACGTTTGGGATTTAGTTGAATTACCCGACGGTGTAAAACCGGTAGGATGCAAATGGGTCTTTAAAACTAAACTGGATCCTCAAGGAAACGTTGAGCGCTACAAAGCGCGATTGGTTGCAAAAGGCTACGCTCAAAAAGAGGGAATTGACTATCAAGAGACCTTTTCTCCTGTCTCTCGAAAAGATTCCTTAAGGATCGTTGCGGCCCTAGTAGCTCATTTCGATTTAGAGCTACATCAAATGGACGTAAAAACTGCTTTCCTGAACGGTGACTTGTATGAGGAAGTGTTCATGACGCAGCCTGATGGGTTTAAACCAGAAGGTCAAGAACATTTAGTCTGCAAGCTAAAGAAATCGTTATACGGGCTAAAACAAGCATCGCGTCAGTGGTACTTAAAGTTTGATGAAGTCATGAAGAAACAAGGTTTCCTGAAGAATCAAGTGGACCAGTGCACCTTTCTTAAGATGAGTGGGAGCAACTTTACTATACTTGTCCTTTACGTAGATGACATTCTATTGGCAAGTAATAGTCTTGACATGTTGCATGAGTCAAAGCGGTTACTTTCGCTTAACTTTGACATGAAAGATCTCGGAGAAGCCTCTTACGTCATAGGCATCGAAATTCACCGAGATAGAGCTAAAGGGATCTTAGGCTTGTCCCAGAAGGCTTACATTGAGCGCGTCCTTGCTCGATATAACATGCAACATAGTAACCCCTCAAAAGCTCCTGTAGTTAAAGGAGACGTTTTCGGCTCGTTTCAATGTCCGAAAACAGATGAAGAAAAGGAGCAAATGAGAATGATACCTTATGCGTCTGTAGTCGGTAGTATTATGTATGCTCAAGTCTGTACTCGTCCAGATATTGCTTACGTTGCTGGTATGTTAGGCCGTTATCAGACTAATCCTGGCCATGATCACTGGACAGCAGCTAAGAAAGTTCTTAGATATCTGAATGGGACGAGAGACTACAAACTGACTTACAGAAGAAGCGATAATTTGGAGTTAGTCGGATACTCTGATTCTGATTTTGCCAAATGTAAAGATGATAAGAAATCCACTTCTGGATACATCTTTATGTTAGCAGGCGGGCCCATTTCATGGAAGAGTCATAAACAACAGCTAACTACAACATCCACTATGATGGCAGAATACATTGCTGTTTACAACGCAACCTGTCATGGAATGTTGCTTAGAAATCTGATAGCTGGACTCAAAATCGTTAATTCCATTTCTAGACCATTGAAGCTTTATTGTGATAACTCAGCTGCCGTTACTTTCTCGAACAGTAACAGTTCGACTGGCGCTGGACTGTACCTCGATACAAAGTATTTGTTCGTTCGTGAACGAGTTGAGGAAAATGTTCTTTGTATTGAGTATATAAGTACTAAAGATATGCTTGCGGATCCGATGACTAAAGGTCTCCCAATTAAAGTGTTCGAAGATCTTATTTCGAGAATGGGCTTTACTAAAGACCTTAACTAGCATATTGTACTTCTTATTAATAAATTTTCCTCTTACGTTTGATTTTGTCTCTTAATATGTTATGCATGCCTTATTGACATATAGACAGTTTTATTATAAATCAACGGAAAGGGCTTACTTTGGTAATTGATTCTAAATTTATGTTGAATTTTAAATTTGGGATTGTAGTATGATTAATGGGGGTCTTGAGTTGGATAATCAACTCTATGACTGTATTTTTCTGCTGCAATTTTGGTTTAAAATTGAAATGAGTATTAAATTCTGATCAGACTTATCTAATACCTCATATAAATGATCATTCGGCCAAGTGGGAGAATGTTAGACATAATTTATATATATCTAAATATATATATATGTTTACGTATATATATATATATATATATATATATAAATCTTATTTATGTCCTTTGTCATTTATCTTAAATAATCAATTACGTATTTGACCCTATCTGGTATTACTTGATGGACGTAATTACCCTTACTAGATGGGCTAGGGTTTCCCCTTGGGTGTATAAATAGAGCCCTTAGGGAGAGATGAAAAGGTTAATCACCACCACCCTAATTCGACCTCTCTCTCTCTTCTCTCTCGGCTCTATCTCTCTAGTTCGTGACTATTCACGAACTCTTTATCCCATCCTAAACTATACATCCTAAAGGGGAACCAAGGCTATTAACAGGATGGACAACCTAACTGCTGCTGATCTCAATCAGTTCACCACAGGTAATCTTTATATTATTATTATCTGTTTTATGATTAACGATTTCAGGATTCGATCAACAATAAACACTCAAAAATAGAAACAGAAGGTTACAAAGCGGCGAGCAAATTTCGCCACCATAACATGTTGTTAACATTATTCGTTCTATTTTATTTCAATACCCAAACATTATTATTTCATCTTACAAAGCTAACCCCTTGAAGAAAAATTATCGATAAAGTACTACACATAAAAATAGAAGTAAATAATCAGGTCACCTTGGAGTTGAATGCAAAGGAAGATTCAGAGACAATGCAGATCGAAGCTGCAAGAAATTACGTATCATCAGTGGTGAACCTAGAATTTTTTTTCATGAGGGTCGGAAATATTAAGAGTCGGAACGTTTACCATGCAATATTAAAATTTTCAGACTGATACGAGTTGGATCAGGTCGGATCATATTATAAAAAGATAGAATCAATTTAAAAAATAAAATTTGTCCCAAGTTTATATTTTGAGCGAGATATGACTTAATTGTTTAATTTTTTATTTTTAGTATAATATTAATTAAAAACAATTTTTTTTATAATTATTAAGGTGAGGGGTATGGTCATATTAAAAACCTAACTGCTGCTGATCTCAATCAGTTCACCACATGTAATCTTTATATTATTATTATCTGTTTTATGATTAACGATTTCAGGATTCGATCAACAATAAACACTCAAAAATAGAAACAGAAGGCTACAAAGCGGCGAGCAAATTTCGCCACCATAACATGTTGTTAACATTATTCGTTCTATTTTATTTCAATACCCAAACATTATTATTTCATCTTACAAAGCTAACCCCTTGAAGAAAAATTATCGATAAAGTACTACACATAAAAATAGAAGTAAATAATCAGGTCACCTTGGAGTTGAATGCAAAGGAAGATTCAGAGACAATGCAGATCGAAGCTGCAAGAAATTACGTATCATCAGTGGTGAACCTAGAATTTTTTTTCATGAGGGTCGGAAATATTAAGAGTCGGAACGTTTACCATGCAATATTAAAATTTTCAGACTGATACGAGTTGGATCAGGTCGGATCATATTATAAAAAGATAGAATCAATTTAAAAAATAAAATTTGTCCCAAGTTTATATTTTGAGCGAGATATGACTTAATTGTTTAATTTTTTATTTTTAGTATAATATTAATTAAAAACAATTTTTTTTATAATTATTAAGGTGAGGGGTATGGTCATATTTGAAGTCTAAGATTTCAAAATATTTAGCCAATAACACATTGATACATAAGGTTAAAGGTAATGGTATCGGGAGAGGGGGGTCGGGGGGTTTCGGTGGCTTCGGGGTTCTCGGGAACACCACTGCGTGGTGGTCGGGATCACCGATCGGGGATCACCCTTGGGGTACTGACGCCGAGCAAAATGATTTCGGGAGGTAGCCGTTGGAGTGCCCCCCCCCCCCCCACCAACGGTTACTTCCTTTTTTTTTTGAAAAATTAATTTTTTTTTTAACTTTTTACCACTTTCAACCTATTTAAACCCCACCATTCAACCCCTTTTTACACCAAACTTCTACTTCTTCTCTCTAAATTTTATAAAAACTTCAACCTCTCTCAAAATTTTATAAAATCTCCAACTTCCTTTTAATTTTTACCATGTCGAACTTCAACGATTTCTTTTCCAACTTCAACCCTTCTGATCAACAACCTCCATCGCTCAAAAAATTCGAGACAAACTCTTCGGGTGTTATAAGTAGTTTTTTTTTAAATTTGTAATTTTAGGATTTAATAAGTAATTTTAGGATTAAATAAGTAATTTTAGGAGTTTTTCTTTATTTGTAATGTTAGGATTTAATTTTTATTTATAAAATGTATTTGTTTTTATTAGTATTTTATTTTAAATATTTTATTATAAAAAAGTGATTGGGGAAATGGGGAAATGGGGAAACCATTATTTACAAATTGGGGAAAAGTGGGAAGGGGTGGGGAATGATGAGGTGACACCTAAAATGGATTGGGGAAATGGGGAAATGGGGAGAGTATTGCCATTACCCTAAAATATAAGGAGGAGAGAGGATTTGAAGCATTTGATATTCTAACTTTTTGTAGCCTTAGACTTGAAGTTTGAAAAATAAGTAAATAAAAATTCACACACATTCAATGGTATGGTAGCGGTGATAGACATCGAAATAGTTAGAAATCGATGAGGGAAGCTGAAGACATACCCCACTTAACGTTTCTCAAATAAATTAAAATAAACTAAATAAATTAATTAACACAAAGACACTCTCAAATTTGTTTTTCAACTTTTAGAATCTTTATACCGGAAAAATGATGCTGAAATAATTTTTTTAAGTAAACTCAAATAAAATAAAAAAGTTGATTTTTTATATTAAATCATTTATCTAAAAGAAAAATTAAACCTTTAGTAAATAAGTATACTTTGAAACAGTGAATATCACATCACGATTTCAAGTTCCAATAAAAACCACCTACTAAAAATAAAAAAAACAAAAATATTCAACTTCTTCTTCCCCATCTTAATCTTCGAACCTCATTACCTGCTGCAACAATGACGATAAAAAAAGTCATAGATTTTTTTCTTCATTGTTTTTATTTCAGTTTGGTCATTGTCAAGCTTTCATGAGGGTCGCTGATAAAATTTTATGGGGGTCGGTCGAAAACATATCATATGTATAACTATAGAATTTAAAAATGCATGGGTGTCGACTGACCCCAAGCCACTAACGTAGGTCCGCCTCTGCGTATCATTATTGACAGGTTGGCCTCTTATTACTCAAAGCAGCTGGAATCATTTTACAATTACTAAGGGTGGGCGGTGTGGATGTTTCCCACATTCGACATCAACTTGATGCCGCACGGCATCAAGAAAACAACCATACCCCTGCAAGACCAAGCTCGGCATCGGCATGGATTTTAAAGAATTCGGCGAGTTGTTGCCGAGTGATGCCGAAGTGGAGGAGGCTGCCAACGTCTCTTTCAACGGCTATTTTTTCGACCGTTCCACTTTCAACGGCTATTTTATTTTTTTTAATCAATAAATACTACTATATATACACAATTAAACATCCCAATTTTCTACACCTTCACCTCTCTCAAACACAACCACTCTACAAATTTTGCTCTCAATCCATGGACTCATCCTCAAGGAAGCACAAGTCACCCGCCACCGGAGGAAAAAAAATCCGACCGAAAGTCCGGCAAGATCGAGGTCAACCTTCCAACGTTCCTCAACCACACTCGCAACCACCACCACCACCACCCGTTTTCTACTCACAACCACCACCTCCGCCATCATCACAACCCGGTTTCTATCAACAACAATCGTTTGTTGATTTAGTGGGTGGTGTTTATGGACCACAACCACCTTTTTATACGCCGCAAATTCATCAACAACAATCGATGTATCGTAACACCCAATATCGTGAACCTCGACGTGTTGAAGTCGACTCCGAATCGGAGGAAGTTGATGAAGAAATTGAGGTGCAAGAAACGGAGGAAGAAGAGGAACAACAAGCCGCTATGCAAGAGGATGTTGAAGAAGAAGGAAAAGAGGAGGAAGAGACGACCCGACCGGTGAAAGGTGGCAAGAAGAAGAAGCCGAGGGTATATTGGTCGCCCGCGGAGGAAGCGACTTTGGCGCAAGCCTACATCTACATCACCGAAGACGCGAGAGTTGGTGATCAACAATCACGTGAAGGGTTTTGGGGACGGATCCTCAATCACTTCAACGGTTTGAGTGGACGTGATACCAGTCGAACCGTTCACATGGTTAACACCAAATGGAACAACTTGAACAAGGCGATGTCGAGATTCAACGGGTTGTACACCCAAAATGTAAGTATTTTTTATAAAGTTTAATTTTTTTAGAAAATAATGTTTAAAAATATATTTAATTTATTGTTTCTTAATCGTAGACACGTGCGCGGGCTAGTGGTGCGAGTGATGTTGATGTGTTTGAGAAGACGATGCGGGATTACCAACAAATACACGAGAGGAGAGGCTTCACCCACGTCGAAGCTTGGAAGGTGGTGAAAGATCACCCAAAGTGGCTTGCACCAACACAAAAGGTTGGTGGGGTTGCCGAGTCGTCAAAGTCGAAGAGGACCAAGGTATCGGCATCGGGCGAGTACACAACGTCAAATGATACCGACTCGGCACAATTGCTGAGTCGTTTGCCCGACTTGAACGAGAACTCGATGCCGATGCACCCGCTGCGAAGAAAAGGCTCAAGCAAGAAATCGGGTGGTGACTCGTCGAAAAAAGGATCGGCGAATGCTTTGGAGGTGATGGAGAGGTTTGAGTTGAGTTGGGAGGATGAAAAAGTCGACAAGCGGACTGTTCGACATGAAACCGCTCAAAGAAAGAGGGAAATGTACGAGAAGGTTGGGAAGACGATGAATCGGCAACGGGAGACGATGGACGAAGAATAACGGGCTCGTGACCTCGACTTGTACTTGAAGCCTCACGAAGGAGTCCCCGAACTTCTCCTCCCGGTGCTACTTGAAGAAAAACATCGAGTTGCAGCCAAGTACGGTTGGCCGTGTAATTTTTAGATGGTGGTTGGAATTTTTTTTATTTTTAGGAGTTGTTAATTTTTCTTATTTTTAGGATTTGGTAATTTTATTTTTTTAGGATTTGGTAATTTTAAATTTTTAGGACTTTGTAATTTTCTTTTTTAAATCTAATGAATTGTTTTTTTTATTTTATATTAAATGTTTAGTTATAATTTTATTTGTTTTTATTTTAAAAAAGAAAACATTAAATCATTCTACATCATTTAAATGGCCATACCCCCTACAAAATCATCATTCTACATCAATTCTACATCACTTTTCTCTCTCCTAATGGCATCATCCTATTGGTCCAATTGATGCCTAATACATCAATTCTACAACCATACCTCCCACCCTAACCCATTTGTATTATCACATGCACATTTCTTACTTTAGCAAATAGTAAAAGATACTAAAAATTACCTACGAAGTGAAACTGTCGATAAATGGGTACACCTGCATAATTCAAAACCTTGTAAAAAAATTCATAGAACCTGCAAAAAGAAAACAAAGAATGCTGACGCATAAATGTCATAGGTCTCCGTTAAATCGAAACCCATGTCTAAGTAACACCAAAGACAACAGCTAAAACATGAGCAATTGCTATCAGTTCAATTTTGTGATCATGTCTTTCATTTGTATAAAGCTACTTTATTTTTATGTATATAATGCAGGGGTTTGGCTTTAGCCTATTTTAGGAGCTTAATAGCTTGTTACATTATAGAAAAGCTCTCCAAGTGTTTGCAGGGGTTTGGGTTTAGCCTATTTTAGGAGCTTAATAGCTTGTTGCATTATGGAAAAGCTCTTTCAAGTGTTTGGAGGGGGCTTTTGTAAAAGCTAACTACAAAACTTACAAAATAAAACACCAAAAAAAAATAATAATAAGATTAACCCCTTGATAAACATCTTAGGTCTTTCAAGAGTGAAGGCATTAAGCAAATAACTTTCAAATTTCAATTTAAGAAATGAAATTAGAATTTACCTTTTCTGAAGAGGATATGATCAACATAAAAAACCGTAAATCATAGAAATCAAATTGAATTATGTTTAGAGATGAACATGATCAACATTTCAATTTAAAGATCTTGTTTTTAGTTCCTTTTTCTGATCTTAATGTGAAGGAGGTTTGGATCAGTTTCATCTATGGTTCCATTTTAGCTTCAGTTATGAACCATTTTGACCCATTTTGAACCCGTCATTCATGTTTCATTTTTTGTGACAGAATTGGATAAAAAAATTAAAACAATCCATATAACAATATCCGGGTGTTTTGAGAAAACAATGAAACAGTGAATTAGTTTTTCATAGCTTTGGATCAATTTCACCTATGGTCCCATTTTGAAACAGTGAATTACAAATAACATGAATGATGGGTGAAGAATTTGTTACAAATAACATTAGTAATAAATGGAGCTTGAAAACCAAAAATGGGATTAAGATTTAATGTACCTCAGCGAACCGATTGCATCATTGCAGGTGGAGATGGAAAAAAGAATTGGAACCCTTCAAAATCAAAATCAAAATCATATAATAGAACACAAATCAATTAAAACAAATGGAGCTTCAAATCGGAAAATATAAAATCAAGAACAAAAAAGAAACAGAAAAGTAAGGATTAGGAGGATGGGATATATATCTATGGTGCTTGGAATCGAAGAAAAACCAAGGAAAAAGCGTCGAGCAACACCTGTCAACAAACCAGAGTCGAGAGAAACTTGCCAAAACAGTTTTTCATTGGATTACAAACTTATAAATTTAAACAATACTGGTAAGTACAGAAAATAAGAGACCTACAAAAACATAAAAAGGTAATAAATTCATGACATGGTATCCTAATATTTCATGGTGCAGATCGTATATGTCTCTCCTCTTGAAATAGACGAAGAGAAAATCAATAAATAGGCAACAACACCGCATACACCTGTAAATCAACATAATATGATAATAATCATTAATGCTAGCAATTCCCAAATCTCATTGACTTATAATATAAAAAAAACTAAGTATAAGATACAAACTCACTGGTATTCTTCCTAATTGGATTATGTCCATTATAATACAAAAAACAAAACAAAAAAAAACCCTACACTTTTATAGTAATCCCAATTCTTCCTAATTGGATTATGTCCATTATAATTCTTATTATACCTTATATACATTTTACAACTTAATTACCACTTTTAAAGCATAATTTACAACCCAACAATGCACCTAACACTGTTTTAGCAACAGTTGTGGGCGTGAAAGAAAGTCTTCAAAACCTGCTCCCTCACATCACCATCACAGCCTCTCCATACCTGCTCCCACGCCTCATCTCTTCCTCTTATCAACCTGCTCCACGTTTTCTATCATATCAATCTATCTCTCTCTACAATTTCAACTTTGCAAATTGCATCCCTCTCTCTATGGATCCTTGATGTCGTCGTCTCCATTCGGGTTCATCATCGTCGGTTACCGACGTTTACCTTTCTTATATGCTTTATTTTTCAGATCTGGAATCACAGAATGTTGGTTTGACTGTCATTGGAGGCTGCTATCTCCGGTGTTGGTGGTGGCGCTAGGGTTTTGGTCATGGCTTACTTTGTGCTTGATGACGAAGATCTCTTTCTTGAGAGCCTGTTGCTCAGTTCCAGTGGTGTGCGGCTGTTGATGGTCGGAGTTCTGGGGAGCCGGTGAGGGAGCGGTTACGGTGAAACGAGAGTGGCGGCGGTGTTTGGTTGCAGCCGTTGCTCCGCCACCGCCATTTCAATTGCTTTAGTTTTTCAGTAGGAGAAGGGTTAAGGAAGGAGATGGTGGTGGTGACGGAATAGTCACGGCGGAGGACGATCGTAGCCCTGTTCGTCGACATCATTCGTAGCCCTTTTCATCGGCATCGTACATACACAAAAAGGTCAGTTTTTTTCTTTAGAAATGATCCGATTTGTTCGTCGACATTTGCATTTCTATGGTCGATGGATGAGGTTCCAGTTCCGTGTCTCTGTCTCTGTGTTGTTTTGATGCGTGAGTCTGTTATCGTTTGAACATTTCATACAATTTCGCTTACTATAATGGATTTAATTATCGTGTTTCTTTCCGGATTGAATCCTAGCTTCCGTTTGGCAGAAAATCGGGGATTTTGGTTCTCGAGCCTTGCTGTCCTTAATTAGAGTAAGTGACAAATTTGGGTTTTATGTTTTGTCAAACTACGAACCCTAATTTCAGATGGGTCTCTATAAAAATTAGGGGCTCCTTTAGGGTTAGGAATTGAGTGCTGATGGTATGTTTCTTTGCACTTTCAAGTTGCTATTTCCTTATTGTGTGTTTTAAATTTGCTTGATAAAGTTGTGGTCACCAGATAATTGCATTCATTGTTTGATTAATGATTTATTGGAGTGCATGAGTATTAAGTTTCGACCATTGCTTTGTTTAAAAATTAACAGATGGAGCTGAATCGTTTAGATTTTTTCTCTGATCGTCCACCATGTATGATTTTTTCTGCTGTTTGCAGACTCATGGTCTAAGAGCATGGCAAGAAAGTGCAAAGAAAATAATTTTCAATATCAATCTAGACACGAATAGTTCCGAGCTGTCTTCAATTCTCATCAACAAGCCTTAATTTCAGGTTTGATTTTAGTTAGCCCTTTCCTTTTGGATTTTGTCTACAATTTATCATCAGCAGCCCTAACGAGATTTGACTTTGTTTCATTTGTTGTCTATGTTTAAATTCAGAATTCATAATTTAAGTTATGGTTATGTATATCATGGGTTCCTATTCACCTATCTCACTATATCTCTATCATGGTTTTCTCACACAAATTTATAGTTAGTGTTGGTGTCTCTTACTTGGGTTGCTTGACGTTATAGTTTTTGTGTTTTCTTGATCACATTTTTTGAATTTTGTGTTTAATCAGGGACTTATTAGTGGGTCCGGGCAGTGATTTCTCGGTCGTTAAGGTACTAAATGGTTTATATGTGTAAGAATATGTATGTATAACCATTGCATATTTTTATATAGAAATCATATTTTATATAAACTATACACATACATCTAAGTATATGTAATGTCTTTTTTTTTATTGATACACATTTGATTGTTTCTGTATTGTAGTTTCATTATTTAGTTTTTAGCCATTTAGGTATATTAATATTTTTTTGGCTAATTGCAGAAGTCAAGTAAACAGATCCAATTACAACAGAACTCAAGGCTAACAATGCCAAAGTCATATTAAATGGTGGTCAGCAAGTCACCTTTTTTAAAGCATGATGGTTACTTCTCATTGTATCCTACCACCATATTAACACTTCATTTTTTTCTTTTATATTTTCTTTAAGGGGGATGGTTCATGCCAGGATTGGGATGTGCCAACTACATTAAATCTGTTTGTTATTGTTTGTTTCTGCCGCTTTTATAGAGCTTTTATATCGAAACACACACACATATATATCCTTTACAATTTTATATATATATTTTTTTATCATGATAATATTGTGTTTATTTTCAAGGTCGAGTCAAATTCTTCACTTTGATATATGAAATGTGGTGCTGCTTTTGATCTGCTCATGCTCACTTTTGAATAGCATTTTTCTCACGTTAATAGAACGTTAGTTGTGTTGCATATGATGCCACTTGAGGTTGAATATACGTTATCTCCTATATATTGATTTCCGTGCGGCCGATTACAACATGCATATATAGCTCATGTATTCGTAACAGGCTTTGCAAATGGGTCGAACTCCGCCGCGAAGCGCGGGTTAGTTGCTGATCTTATGTTTGTTGTTGCTATTGCAGGCTCATATCTGTTACTTTTGTTCTTCTACTACAATCCGCGAGTTTTCTTTATGTGTTTTTTTTAAATAGGTTAGGTAAATGTGTTTTGTGTGTTTTGTGGTTTAAATACTTTGTCAAACCATTTTTATTGTTCATAAACATCAATTTGTGCAGTTGTCTATTGTTCAACTTTGACTCTTAGCTTTTCCTTTCAATTCACAGTTACTGTGCTTGGTCCTGGGTATTAACTCTGTTTTTTTGTTTTCGTCAAGGTAATTTCCCTCTAACTTATACTTGACTGATAAATCTGACAGATAAAATATGTCGGGAATTGTAGATAATCTAAGCATATAATGGAGAATGTAGCATATGCAAGAGCTTACAACACAGATCATCAGTCAAGGTTGTTGCTTGAGGCAACTTCAATGATGGTTGGAACCAGTTTTTTCTTCATTTGTTTATTTTCTTGAGGCACTTCTTTAGCCCTTGCATAAATCTGCCTTTATTCTTATTTGACATCATAAGGTGTGTTTTGGATGAGACTACAGGTTCGCACTTATGATAGTGGACAGTGCAACCGCCCTTTATAGAACTGACTTCTCTGGTAGAGGAGAAGCAGCCCATCATATACATCTTGCAAAGTTCCCGAGGAGCCTTCAGAAGTTAGCAAATGAGGTAACTAAATGTGCTTTGGAAGTGCATGATCAGACAGTCTTTTACAGAAGTAAATGGCCCCTAAACATTTGCTTTGTAATTCTACTGGTGTTGATTTTTGGGTTTGTTCATTAGTTTGGCAGAGCTGTGGTGGCTCAAGTAGGCATCAAGTATGGCAATCAATGAAAATTCTTTAAAAAAAAATCTATTTAAATTAAGTCTATGATCCTATGCTTTTATAGTCGTATGTGGGGATAATATTATTCCATATATGGGTTGAGCAACTAAATTGATGGGATTTAGAATTTTATTTCTATTGATTCAATTGATTTGTTGGTTGAAAGTAGGTCATGTATTGAGGCTAAGGAACAAAGCATGGTGCATGGTAGGTGCACTTCATCATCTTCTTAAGTCAATGTTCTTACATTCAGTTACATTGTATAAATATTTCATTATTTTTATATAAGTGACACTTAACAAACGAATCAATAAGATCTTATTTCAGCATTGGAAATGATTTAAACCAAACTTCCAACAAAAGACGAGGGGTCGAACCGACTATATTAATGTTACCGACTTACCACCATTACGCAGGTTAGTTTCTTTGTGATGTTTCCTTATAGTTGTGGACAACAGGGATTTGAAAAGTACGGGTCGACCCACGATTCGGCTTATAGCTTCCCTAATCGCCCTTTTTAAACGGGTCGGCTCCGCGGCAACGCACGGATCAACCCACTTGTATATTACAATTTACAACATTGCTTGCTCACCAAACAATAATTTAATATTAATTTATATATATTAAAATAATCAACAAGCAATATCTTAATGCTTTTTATATATTAAATTAATCAAACAAATTTACTCTTTTTATTATCGGGAAAATTTCATAGAAACATAACCAACTTACGATTTTATTCCAATTAGGTCACTCAAACTTATTTTTGTTCCAATCAAGTCACTCAACTTTAAAATATGTTCTAATCCTAGATAAATGACCTGATTAGCAGGTAACCTTATCAAATTTTTCAAAAAAAACTGATTTTTTATAAAAAAAAGATTATTTTTTTTATAAAAAATGAATTTTATAAAATCAAATTTTTAATAAAAACGATTTTTTTTTAAAAATCGAAATTTTTTAAAGAAAAGGGTTTTTTTATAAAAACGAATTCTTTTATAAAAACCGTTTTTATAACATTTTTTATAAAAACGAATTTTTTTATAACTTTTTTTCGTTTTTTTATAAAAAAACCTTTTTTATAAAAAACGTTTTTATTAAAAAAAATTGTATTTATGAAAAACGTTTTTTATAAAATTTCGATTTTTGATTAAATTTTTTTTTTATAAAAAAAATCTTTTTTTATAAAAAAATCAGTTTTTATAAAAAATTTGATAAGGTTACCTGCTAATCAGGTCATTTATCTAGGATTAGAACATATTTTAAAGTTAAGTTACCTGATTGGAACAAAAAAAAGTTTGAGTGACCTAATTGGAACAAAATCGAAAGTTGGTTATGTTTCTACAAAGTTACCCCTTTATAATTTTAGTGAGTTTTATAGAACAATAAAGGGGTCTACGGGTCTACACTTTTTAAGGGCTCTACAATAAACTTTTGACTATATAATACATATTGCTATAACGTATTAATTTTAAGACGCGTATAAGTCATCAAGCACAATGTACAACACTATAATGCAATCCCAAACCCTTCTCCACTTTGTTTTCTTTGAACGAAACAAGGCTCCTCCATTGGAACTAAAATCGTGGCGACCTTATCGGAACAAAACAAAAATCGCAGGTTTAAAACAGAGTCGACGCAGACGAATCTCCATTTTGAGGGTGATTTCAGTTTGCTTTCAATGCAACCCAGTTCAGCAACATCACAAGTGGATATTGCAAGCCCTTGTACCATCTCTTTCAAGCCTCGCCTTTCTGCGTTTTCCCCTAATTCAAAAGAGAACTTGAGAAAGCAAAGCTACAGACACCCAAATCGGAAAAGCACATCCTCAAACACCAATCTTGAGTTTAGGAGCCAGAAAGAAATTTTTGAATTTCAAATTCAAATGGTAGCTTTTCTATCTTCTGGATCTTAGTTCTTATCAGATCTACTCTCTGAGGCGTTCCCTCATACTGGTTTTCTTTCTCAAATCCGTCTTCGATTTGGTGTTAGGGAGCCCTAACGAGCTTTAATTTGTTTGGTAGATCATCGCTGTGTTTCGAGCAACCCCGTCCTCCCTCTCGGTTCCACTCTGTTATGAACTTTGCAGCCTCCTAATGGCACAACATCCAGGAGGTGTAGCAACCATCAATTCACCGGTGTTAGGTTTCTTGAGTCGATGACTATCTCAGGTAACAAATTTATTTTCTATTCCAAACAACCTGATGGGTTTGTTATACAATTGTTATTCTTTCAATTGTTTGTTTCTAATATGTTTGTTCAATTGTATTCTTTCAATTGCAGCTTTGTTCGGTTGGTGTTTGATTATTTTTGGTACAGGTTTGTTGCTTTTGCTTTGAGGTTACATTTTTTCATTGTGTGTAAGTTAGTTGTTATAATGGAATAAATTTGTTGGCTATATTCAAAGTTATGTAATATTAGTATTTTCTGATGTTAAGTTGCAGCTTATTGAATATTATTGAATATATTTTCTGATGTTGAATATATTGTCTATGATAGATTATGTTAAACACTCTGATCTATATTTACTTACCCGATATTTTTCCCAATATGATTTTGAAATGGATAAGAAATATGTGTTCTTTTTGGTACATGTTTGCAATTTTTAAGGACTTTTTTGAATCTCTGCACAATCTTGAACCATTGTTTTGTTAGGGTTTGAATCTGTTAACAGAATGGGCCAGGGGCGCGTGGTGTTGATATCCGGAAAGCAAACTGAACAAAATTCATGTCCAAAGTAAGGACGACCTTCCACTCCATCGTCGCTAAAGCCCAGAAAGTCTTCACAGACATCAAGAAATCCGATTCTTCCACCGATCTAGGTTAGTCTTCTTCTATTCTATACACACGTTTAAATTGCATCTAATTTGAACTCAAGATTTGTATTGCAATCTGAACCCATGTGATGTATTTTAGAAGTTTGAGGTTTTGTTTTCGGTTTACTTTATTTTACTATTTGGATCATGACTGGTTGTTTGCTTCTAGGATGCGATAATGTTCATAGGTGATGAAGAAGGAGAACAACAAGAGCTGAGGTAACTAACTTCATATCTCACATTTATAATTCTTGTTTTCAAGTTTTACAGTTCAACCCATTTTGACCGGTTTGGGTTAATTTATTTTCCTTGAATTAGGACTCCTTACTAGCTAATTGGAATGTTACTTCTTAGGGCTCCTTTGCATTGTATGTTCGTTTTTACTCCCATGAACATCGTTTTTACTCCCATGAACATCGAGGTAGCTAACTTCATATCTCACAATTATACTTATTCATAATTTCATTTAGTTGTCGATTTTCATGTCATAGTGTCTCTCGATTGTGAAACACTTCTGACTAACCATAATGTAGTCTTTGACTTGTAACTTGTGTTGCTGAAGTTGTAGATTGTTGTCAATATGTAACCACTAAATGTGGTTGGTGATTAGTGCTTATATAAGTTAATCATTGGAATTTGGAACTGTGAGTTATTTGTTAACATTTTCTCCACATTAGTTTTGATTAATTACTGGTTGGTTTATGGTTTAAATAAGTTAAACGCTAGAATTTGGGACTGTGAGTTTGTTCATCTCATACACTAACTTGGCCTATGTACTTTGACCTTTTTTTTAATAACGAGTATGTAAATCTTTCGGAGCTTTTTGGATAATTGTCATTGCCTAAAATTTTATGTTGGTAGTGGTATGCACATATTGGCCCATTCCAAGCAACAAAAGGTGACCGTGTCAAGGTCAAGGTAAAGACCCTTTTGAATTGTCATTGTGAAATCTGCAGAGGTGGGTTATGGAGTTTTAAATGGTCAGATTTTTGGCTATGTTGGTCCTTCGTGTATAGACTGTAGTAACATGTTTCTGTCTGCTTTATTTTCCAGCTTATTAAAGAAGAGGAAGTTGAAATTCCAATGTCAAAGGAACCATTCAAGATGAATATTGATATGGCTTCAACTGATCTGGCTTCTACCAATGAAACTGATGTAAATATGCAGGATGCTTTTGTGACTGAGAATGGTGCCCAAGACACAGACGATAATCATGTTCAAATCGAGGCTGATGCTAAGGTTAGTAGTAACAGATGCGCTATACTACTGCATAGATAAAAAAACTTTAGGTGTGTAAAAATCCCCCATAGTTAACTTCTAAAACTATTATTATGGTGTTTTCACTTTAATGAAACACCAATTGTACGGGAACATAAGTGATAATCAATCTTGAAAGAACATTGTGTTTCACTTTGCTTTATGAAGCATGAGTTGGCTTATCAGATTCTTCAAATTTGATTCAATTGAAAATAGTTGATTTGAGGTGAAGAAAGAGGGATGTTGATTTTAGGAAAGTACCAACTCCCTGAAAATACAAGGGATGGTTGATTGTATTTAGTTTTCCGTTAACTTTGAAGTGAAGATTAATTCAATACTTTACACCTTAGCTTCAAGAATACCATAAAAGTGTAGGGTTTTTTTGTTTTGTTTTGTTTTCTGTACTAGATTTTAACCTCCGCGCGTTGCGCGGAGGTGCATAAGCTTGCAAGTCCGACGTACATCTCGATGGTCATGGCTTCGTTCATCACAACGCGATCTTATTTGGTTGTGTTCTTGTTGTTTTAATCGTTCGGATAACACGGGTAGATAAAACAGTTAAATTGCTACACCACCAATAACATAAATTATTGGTGATCAATGGAGGTTAACATGGGGATAACGCAAACAAACAAAACCATTGCATTGCTTTAAGGATACATGGAGGAAAACGAAAAAAGAAAACATTGAACGACCAAAATCACTAATAAAATTATGACCAAATCATATTTGTCATTTAAAAGTTTACGTATTACACAACCAAAACCAAAAATATAAAACGTAAAAAAAGAATTATAAAATTAAATAATCTAAATGGAGGCTACCGCTGGGATAATGCGAATACACAAAATCATTGCAATGGAGGTTAACGCTATGATAATGTGAATATTGCATTTGTAATATGCAAACATAATATAAATTGTTGGTGATGAATGGAAGTTACCTCTGAGATAACACAAACACACAAAAATGTTGGTCAATGGAGGTTACAGCTGGAATAACGCGAGCACACAAAACAATTGCACTGCTTTAACGCTACGTGTATGAAAAAAAACATAAATATTATTTAATAAATCCAAAATATTATTATGTTAATAAACTTTTTTAGGTTACCTGCTAATCAGGTCATTTATCTAGGATTAGAACATATTTTAAAGTTGAGTGACTTGATTGGAACAAAAATAAGTTTGAGTGACCTAATTGGAATAAAATCGTAAGTTGGTTATGTTTCTATGAAATTTTCCCAATTATAAAACTAATTGTTGTTGAATTTGGTCTTTATTTTTTTTATTTTCTTTTGTCATATTTCTATCTTTATATTTAATTTAGGGTTTATTTCTTATGTCTTTTAGTTTTTTCTTTATTTTTTATTTTCTTAATTTGAAAATATAATTTTTAGTGAGTATTATAGAACGTCGATTTTTCAAGTTGCAGTGAGTTTTAAAACAACAGTATCTAAAGAGTGAGTTTTATAATTTGTAATGAGTTTTATAATTTTTAATGAGTTTTAAAGAACATCGATTTTTAAAGTTGTAGTGA
>JBCNJP010011158.1:0-17977 GCA_039602395.1 Deinandra increscens subsp. villosa
TCCTAACTGTATTTTTTTTATACCTATTTTATCCACTCTATTATATATATGCTCTAAGAATGTTTTACTTTGTTAATTTTTTGTACACCTCCCTCTAACACTCTTGTTATCTTTGTCAAGTTGTTGTATGTCGACAGTTTTACTTGCGAAGGAATCGAACCTGATCCCACTAAGAATGCGATTTCATTTTGGACGATGGAGAAACTGAAGTGCAGGGAGATCTGGGAGACCAAGCACGGTGGTTTTGGTAAAGGAAAGTTCAAATCCCTTTCAAAAGTCGTCGACGATGGTTCTGAAAAGTTCTCTGGTTTTGATATTTCCTATTTGGTAAGTTTTTCATATCTTTTCTCTATAATTATAAATGTATATTTTTTTTTATAATCTTAACATAGCCATTTCCTTTTTTTTTTCCAGGCAGCCGAGGTTGAAAACGATATCATGAAATTGGCGAATGTCAAATCTAATCTTGATCACTCGTTTTATCAACTTAAGAACAACTTCCCTGAAGCACCCCAACTGAAGCTTTTGCAAGACAAATACATGGAAATTATATCTTCAGGTCCTATCAACAGTCATCCTTATTTTCCCAACTCGCCTGTCATTGGTGCAGATTCCAACCCCCAGCATGGTAGGGTTTTACAATATCCTTCCTGTGACAATGCCCTTTTTTTATTATTTATCGCCCAAACCGTATTTAATTATTGTAGATCCCGTTGCTGATGAACAAGCAAACCACTCTGCACATGAGTTGGAACAGTCGCATTCTTCAAACAGATCCAAAGGTACCCAATATCTTTGTTGCTTTTTTTACATACGCTACTTGAATCATTTATATATATTTACCTTTTAGAAGTAGACAACGACTCACCTGATCAACCTACAATATTCGTTAAAGGCCACAATGGTGAATCCTCGTATTTCTGAGCACCGAAACATCTTTTTTATCTTAAGTACATATGTAACTTTTCCAACGTTTTACATATGTAACTCTACTTTTCTCCTAATATCTATATTCCTTACATATGTAACCTTTTCCCTGTTTTCATATATAACTTTTAGTAAGATCATACACATGTAACCCTGCTATTTATTATTATTATTTTCTTGTGAGTAGAATCAGGTAGTGATGATGAAAACAGGGATCGTTCTTCTGGACCAGCCAACGACGCATCTGGTGAACATGCTAAATAAAATCTCACACCTTTACTGCCTAGATATGTAACTTTTGTTGCGTTATACATATGTTACTTTCACTTTCTATTCCCTTTTATCTTTTTTGCCCCCCAGACACCGGCACTGATGAACAAGCAAGCGAACCATTCGATGTACAAGGCAACGACTCTGTTGGTGAACCTTCAAACTATATGAATGACCATCACGGTGAACATCATTTTTTTTAATTAATCTACCATTTTATCTTTACTACCTACCTGCCCTTTTTTTTTGCACCCCTTGAAATAAACCTTATTATATTTATAATTTCAGCCCCCGGTGTTGATGATCAAGCTAGTGATTCTTCTGACGAAGGTGGAGACGACGACTCACCTGGTGAATCCTCACATTTCTATATAAGCAAATTTTTTATTCACCGTTACATATGTAACATTCAGTCCCTCCCATTTAGTTATATCTTACATATGTAATTTTTCAGTTACATATGTAACCTTTTAAGTTACATATGTAACTTTTCAGTTACATATGTAACTTTCAGTTATATCTTACATATGTAAACCATTTTTTTTATATGAATGACCATCACGGTGAACATCATTTTTTTAATTAATCTACCATTTTATCTTACTACCTACCTGCCCTTTTTTTTTGCACCCCTTGAAATAAACCTTATTATATTTATAATTTCAGCCCGCGGCGTTGATGATCCAGCTAGTGATTCTTCTGACCAAGGTGGAGACGACAACTCACCTGGTGAATCCTCACATTTCTATATAAGCAAATTTTTTATTCACCGTTACATATGTAACATTCAGTCCCTCCCATTTAGTTATCTCTTACATATGTAATTTTTCAGTTACATATGTAACCTTTTTAAGTTTCATATGTAACTTTTCAGTTACATATGTAACTTTCAGTTATATCTTACATATGTAAACCATTTTTTTTATATGCACAACCATGTATTGAAGATCAACACAGCGAAGCTTATTCTGGAGCAGCCAACGACTCATCTAGTGATGATGAAGCAGAAGCATATGCAAAATTTTGTGCAGGCGATTCCTTATATGTTCATAGCAACAAAGATGAAAATGTCTCTTTAGGTAATTTACATTTACATATCCATTTTGATATTTACTTAATATGGGTCCTCTACTTAATATATATATATATATATATATATATTTTATTTTTACTCACAGATGACGAAGCACAACCCCTTCAGGCATCTGCTCATCATCCAGAGCCGCTCAATCAGACACATGCTGATCATCATTATGTTCATGAAAATATCAATGAAGGTTTTACTATTATTCATCCATTTATTCAGGAAACTATCTATTACAATTTTTTTAAAAATGAACAACTATACATACAGATGATCAATCACAAGATAATCAGGGATCAGATAAAGATCCAAAGTCAGATAATCAGCCATTTGCTGACAATCAATATGCACCTGCAAAGGTCAACAAAGGTGACATTTTATTATTCTAAAACTGAAATGATCTACGACGTCCCGCATCCAATCCGTTAAATTTTTTAGTGCCCCCAGTGGAAACACCTGTAACCTTGGAGTTTTTACATATGTAACTCTCAGTTGTATGGTACACAATGATATACCCTTCCTTTTTGTTTGTGTGTGTACAGCACCCAGCATTGTCGAAGAAGAAAGTTACCCATCCGTTGTAGTCCCCAACGCTTCGGTTGTTGAAACTTCAAAATTCGAGGAAGAGGCACCCGCTGAAGACACAAAGACCGATAATCAGGCATCTGTTGATAATCTAATTGCCCATGAAAAAAACGACAAAGGTTACTATATTATCCCCCCAATACTTTACGAAAACTGTCTAGTAAATTAAATAAAGGTCACTTTGTTTAAGTAAACATATATACCCTTTTTTTTTCAAAACAGTTAGTGATGAATCTCATCATATTATAGCGTCTATTTTGGAAGAATTATTGGAGTCTCTTAAGGTGCAACCATCTCCTGTAAATATCCCATCCCCACAAAAAGCTCCTGGTCTGTTCAATTTATATATTTGTATCTTTTATAACAAGATCAATATGTTAAATTATATGTTTTTCAAAACTTATGTTGAAATATTATTTTTTTCAGAAACAGATGATCAGTTACTATCCCCTGCAACTTTTAAAGTTTCAACAGATGCAGGTATGTTAGCGAGATAATTATGTATAACTTCTTTTTTTCATACAACACATATCCAGATGCAAGTACTGAACTACAATTTGCCAGTCCCCCTCAACATTTGGCTAATTCGGCCCTCGGTAAAAAGATACAAATTCAATATATATGTTAAAAAATTCCATTTTTAAATATTTTCCATTGCATAAGTTTGTTAGCTTTTTTTATTTTAATAATGTACATGTTTTTATTACAGCTTCCCCGCAAAATCAAGTCCACGATCTCCATAATCTGGACATTGTCTCGGTTACAGGTAACATTTTTCATCTTGTATAACGCTCATCAACACCATCTTACATATGTATCTTTATTAATATACTTTTAAACTACTTACTGAAGGAGGTCCTAATTGGAGCTTATGTGTTAGTCAAATCCCCATCCCTCAAGATTTTAATGAAGACCCCAACACAGGTACATATGTTCTTCAAACTCCAGTCGTTAACCAAAACCCACCCCCAAGGACTTACATAATTGAACCAATGAGTTACATATGTAAACCAAGGACTTACATATGTAAACCAAGGACTTTACATATGTAAACCTGTATTTACATATGTAACAAAGTCAAACATATGTATCCAAACACATAAAGATCTATCTTTTGTTTGTTTGTAGATAACATGCCCGAATCCCCCATTGAAGCTATTCCAATTACCGCCGTCCCTATGATTGAAAAAGTCCAAGAAGTTGTTAAAACATTGGATTCCAAACGTATCAATCCATTTAACCCACAGGCATTAAATGATGTTTCAATGTCATCGTGTCTTCATAGTGGAGTTCAGCTGGAAGCCCCTTTGTCAATGGATGAAACGAAGATATGGAATTTACTTTTCAATCCTAAATCACTCACAACGTAACAGTAATTTATTTTTTTACATAACAGGAAATCCTATTTTTTTTTTGCTTTTTTCATGATTTTATTTATTATTACAGAACGAAGAAGCGTTCAATAAAACCTCAATCATGTTTTTTGATGCCCGGGTAAGCTGTCTTTTCAGTCTAGATTAGATAGCTGATAATTTTTAGTTTAAGTATGTAACCAGGTAGCATATGGTAACCAGGAGTTACATATGTAACCACTAGTTATATGTTACACATATTTAATTGATAATATTAGTTATATAGTAATGATTTATTAACGCCATGTCCTCCTTAATTTCTACATGTAGAGATCATGTTTTCTGCTCCCCAACCCATGTTGAATTAAACAAAGAAGTGATGCAGTCGTTGGATTATGATAAAGTTGTTGATATTGAAGTTATCCGTGCATGGGTCGATGTTCTAAATTTTCGGGAGCTAAAAAGATCTTCAGCATCCCCTCATCGTGTTTTTTGCCCACCAAATCTTATTGTAAGTTTTCTATCATATATATTTTTTCCAAATCATTTAAAAAAAAAACATACTCTTATTAGTTTCCAACTTGCAGTCCCCATGGAACCTACACGATTTTTCAACTAATGTGAAAGAGAAGGTAGAATCATTTTCAGCAAATCTGGCTGACTACCTTGACCAAATTAAAATTAATCAGCATCTCAAAGGCGTCGACTTGCTTCTCTTACCAGTTGAAGATTCTGATAGCTTTTACCTCATGGTTTTCGATCTGACCAATCCTAGTATATTGGTCATTGATAGTTTCCATTCCAAAAAAACCTTTGGTGAGGTTAGTTGATAGCTCTGACTACTATCACAAGGATTCTGCCTATAAGATGGTAAATACTTCATCTAGAATCCATCGTTTACCTTTTTTTTGTAGTAAATTGCATCAATTAATTCTATTTGTAAAACTCAGAAAACATTGGTTTGTGCTTACCTTCAAAGTCGAAGTCACCAAATGACTCAACGTTTTAAAAGTATGAAGATCTCACGTGTGCCGATTGATTGGGCCACCTCATCATATTCTATTCAGAATCGGATTTTTCTGATGAGGCATATGGAGAAATATTATGGTCAAAACAAGATTTTCCAGTGCAACTTCAGTAAACATGGGAGCCAGAAGAATTCTCAGCTGAATAAACTCCGCAACAAATACGCTGCTGCTATCATGTTGTCAGAAATTAACATCTTGCTACCTAAGATTAAGTCTCTATTAATGTTTTAGGATTCATGTTTTATCAACTTCTATTTTTGTTTGATCATTTCACAGTGTGCCTACTGTGGACCATCAGCTTTTTGAAACTTATATTTGTCTTATATATTTTGGCTTCCTACTACCTCGCGCTATATATAGTTTTTCCTGTGCATATGACCTATTTTGAATTTGCATATTCATATGTAACCCTAGTAAATTACATATGTAATCATCTAGTAATTTACATATGTAATCTAGTACCTTCATAAGTAACCTCAGTTATCTACATACGTAACATCAGTAATTTACAAATGTATTCTAGTAATTTACATATGTAATATAGTAATTTACATATGTAACCTCAGTATTTTACATATGTAACCCCGGTAATTTACATATGTAATATAGTAATTTACATATGTAACCTCAGTATTTTACATATGTAACCCCAGTAATTTACATATGTAATCTAGTAATTTACATATGTAATCCATTACTTTTCATATAACCTCAGTAATTTTTATATGTAATCTAGTGATTTACATATGTAATCTATTGATTTACATATGTAACCTCAGTATTTTACATATGTAATCCAGTACTTTCATATGTAACCTCAGTAATTTACATATGTAACCCTATTAATTTACATAAGTAATCCAGTACTTACATATGTAACCTCAGTAATTTACATATGTAACCCTATTAATTTACATAAGTAATCTAGTAGTTACATATGTAACCTCAGTAATTTACATATGTAACCCTATTAATTTTACATAAGTAATCTGGTAATTTACATATGTAACCTCAGTATTTTACATATGTAATGTAGTAATTTACATATGTAATCTAGTATTTTACATATGTAACCTCAGCATTTTACATACATAATCTAGTAATTTACATATGTAATTTACATATGTAACCCTATTAATTTACATATGTAACCTCAGTAATTTACATATGTAACCCTATTAATTTACATAAGTAATCTAGTAATTTACATATGTAACCTCAGTATTTTACATATGTAATCTAGTAATTTACATATGTAATATAGTAATTTACATATGTAACCTCAGTATTTTACATATGTAACCCCAGTAATTTACATATGTAATCTAGTAATTTACATATGTAATCCATTACTTTTCATATAACCTCAGTAATTTTTATATGTAATCTAGTGATTTACATATGTAATCTATTGATTTACATACGTAACCTCAGTATTTTACATATGTAATCCAGTACTTTCATATGTAACCTCAGTAATTTACATATGTAACCCTATTAATTTACATAAGTAATCCAGTACTTACATATGTAACCTCAGTAATTTACATATGTAACCCTATTAATTTACATAAGTAATCTAGTAGTTACATATGTAACCTCAGTAATTTACATATGTAACCCTATTAATTTTACATAAGTAATCTGGTAATTTACATATGTAACCTCAGTATTTTACATATGTAATGTAGTTATTTACATATGTAATCTAGTAATTTACATATGTAACCTCAGTAATTTACATATGTAACTCCAGTAATTTACATATGTAATTTACATATGTAACCCTATTAATTTTACATATGTAACCTCAGTAATTTACATATGTAACCCTATTAATTTTACATAAGTAATCTGGTAATTTACATATGTAACCCTATTAATTTTACATATGTAACCTCAGTAATTTACATATGTAACCCTATTAATTTTACATAAGTAATCTGGTAATTTACATATGTAACCTCAGTATTTTACATATGTAATGTAGTAATTTACATATGTAATCTAGTATTTTACATATGTAACCTCAGCATTTTACATACGTAATCTAGTAATTTACATATGTGTAATTTACATATGTAACCCTATTATATTTTAACCTCAGTAGTTTACATATGTAATCCATTACTTTCATATTTTACATATGTAATATAGTAATTTACATATGTAACCTCAGTATTTTACATATGTAACCCCAGTAATTTACATATGTAATCTAGTAATTTACATATGAAATCCATTACTTTTCATATAACCTCAGTAATTTTTATATGTAATCTAGTGATTTACATATGTAATCTATTGATTTACATATGTAACCTCAGTATTTTACATATGTAATCCAGTACTTTCATATGTAACCTCAGTAATTTACATATGTAGCCCTATTAATTTACATAAGTAATCCAGTACTTACATATGTAACCTTAGTAATTTACATATGTAACCCTATTAATTTACATAAGTAATCTAGTAGTTACATATGTAACCTCAGTAATTTACATATGTAACCCTATTAATTTTACATAAGTAATCTGGTAATTTACATATGTAACCTCAGTATTTTACATATGTAATGTAGTAATTTACATATGTAACCTCAGTAATTTACATATGTAACTCCAGTAATTTACATATGTAATTTACATATGTAACCCTATTAATTTTACATATGTAACCTCAGTAATTTACATATGTAACCCTATTAATTTTACATAAGTAATCTGGTAATTTACATATGTAACCCTATTAATTTTACATATGTAACCTCAGTAATTTACATATGTAACCCTATTAATTTTACATAAGTAATCTGGTAATTTACATATGTAACCTCAGTATTTTACATATGTAATGTAGTAATTTACATATGTAATCTAGTATTTTACATACGTAACCTCAGCATTTTACATACGTAACCTCAGTAATTTACATATATAACCTCAGTAATGGACATATGTAATCTAGTGATTTACATATGTAACCTCAGTATTTTACATATGTAATCCAGTACTTTCATATGTAACCTTCCTTACATAAAGTCAATAGGGCGACGTGGATGTCTTCATTGCCCTTCAAAACGTTTATTTAGTTTTCCAAAGTGGGAAGGGTTTGCAATATATCCCCACCCTATATATATATATATATATATATATATATATATATATATTTAACAAAAAATGACCATTCCCATAACAAACCTAATAAAAAAATCAGTCAATCAACAAGTTTATAAAACCACAAGTATATAACAATTAATTGACTAATTTCATAAAAAATTAATCTTACAAGTATACAGGGGAGAATTTCATCAAAATTTCATCAAAAAATTCATCTAATTTCATCATACAAAATACAAGTATTAAGTATACAACATCTAATTATTTCACGAACAATAATCATCATGTAAGTATACGACATCTAATTCATCAAAAAAATTGTTCATTTTAAAACCCTAATTTGCAACCCTTAACAAATAAATGAATAAATGGTGTAATTGGAAAGCTTAAAGGAGATTGGAGAGACAATTACTTATCAAGGATCGATTTTTTTTCTCTGCTTCAATAAATTAGAAATGACATTTTGCAGAAATAATAGAGAAGAATAATTTGTTCAACACCCTCGAGATCGGTTTTATTAACTTATTTTTTTATGAAGGAAGCGGCTAATATTAAGTAAACAAAAGGTTATTTTAAGAAAAAAACTATTTACTTAAAGTATCGGTTTGATACTATATAAAGAAAGAAAAGCTTAACATTAAAATATTGATATGCCTACTTTTTTTAGTAAAACGAAAAGTTGATTTTTTTTTTTTTTTTTTTTTTTGAAACGGCAATTCATTAAAACGGGCAAAAAACCCCTAGCAAGAAGCTAGAGGCCGCCCACAAGGAACATTACAAAAGGAAGGAATACCACGATTCCCAGTTAATAGTACGGGACTTACATCGATTTACAAACCAAAGAAAACTCCAATAATTTAAATCAAAAACCACCCGATGCACCGACGGGGAGTTGTGATTAAAAACCACGTTGTTCCTCTCTTTCCATAAGCACCAACACGTAGTAAGCATGATTGTGTTTACCGCCTTTGTTTTCCATTCCAAATTCGACAGCCCAATGTGTATTTTAACCACATCTTTGAATGAGAAAAGGAAAAAATTCGGAATATGACACCATTGCGACACAATGGTCCACACCTTATTCGTGAAGGTGCATCCCGTAAACATATGATCCACCGATTCCGTCCCGTCGCCGCAAAGAGGACAAACCAAAGACTCAACATGAATATTTCTCCTCGCTAGGGCATCTTTCGTGGGAAGTCTACCAAGGTAAGCCCTCCAAATAAATAAGTTGATTTTGAGAGGAACAATCTTACACCAAACATCGTTAATTTTATAAAAGTGAAAAGTTAGCATCTTCACAGTGAAGATAATTACTATATAAACAAAAGTGAGCATCTTCACTGTGGCAGTCCCATGACATCGTTAATTTTTTATAAATTTTTTAAAGTGTTTTTTATTTCTCTTTTTATAGTTTTACACCCTCGCTGTTTTTAGGTTTAAAGTATTTCATTAGTTTTAGCTATATATCGTTAGTTCTAAATGTCTAATATTATATAGCTCGAGTGAGAGTTTTTATTATTTTTATACCGTTTATTTATTTATTTGCTTTATTTTAAATCGTTGGGTTTCTGGTGGTGACATTTCTAATAGTTTCCCGGCCCGTCCCGCATCTTTGGTGTAGTGGACATTAGGAGGTTTGAGACCTAATGGTTTCAAGTTCGAATTTCTGGGTTTTTTTTTTCTTGACTTATGTCAGGTTTTCTCCATAACCGGTAATACATGTGCACATAGACCATGCAACCCATGTTGGAATGCCCAAATTATATGCATGAACCTTTTATTTAGTATCCATGATTCCGATAGCGTATGTTCATTAATTTCTAAGTCATGTATTTGAGTACGAGGGAGTGGTTAATGAAAGAAGGCAGAGAGAAAGATTACAACTATATTTCTATCGTATTTATGTTGACATTTTCGGTTTCTAGTTTGTTAATTTGTTCTCTAGTTTATTTGGAGTCCAATCTCGAGTCGGGTTTTCTTTACTTGTTCTAGCTTTTCTTAGTTTTAGTCCTTTAATTCTGGTTAAGTTCCATTGCTCATACATATTAGATGAACCGATATATGAGTTGTCTTATGGGAACATACCAGTCTCTAGCCTCATTTATATATAATACAATCAAATTTGTAACATGAATAGTATTGTTTCTGGTTTTTTAAAATTGATCACTCTTTGTTGTTTTTTACAATTTTAGTCCTCTTTAAAGTAGCTGTTCAATTTGATTTTTCATTTTTTAATTTTTTTTTTACTTTGGTATTATTGTGGGCTGAACCCATGGTTTTTATTTTTGTCGGGCATTTCATTTAACGATGCATCTCTCTTTTCCTTTCAACCGATGCATCTCTCTCTCTCTCTCTCTTTGTGTTCTCCGACGCCTCCGGTCTCACTCTAACTTTCGATGACCGCACTGATCCCTCTTACTGTCGAAGACTGTCAACGGCAGATGGCTTTACACGCCGATCGTTGGTCGATGACGGCCGTCGTTCGTTGGTTTAGGGTTGCGTTGGTCATCTCTCCAACCGTCGATGCTCCGCTGACGTCGTAGCGACATCATCGTTGCTCCGTCAGCGTTGAGTTAACGACGTCTGCGAATTTTCCGTTGCTATTTGATTTATCTTACCGGCGACGGTGTGGCATTCATCGAAGTTGTCGCCGGAATATGAGCGATTGCTATTGATTTTGACTCCGTTGATGATCTACGGTTTCCTGCTTTTTAATTGGGAGCCCATATTGGAATGTTCTTTACTGATTACGACTGCAATGATCTTTACTTATGGTAATTTGTTTCTGCTTAATATCGCCTCCGTTTAAGGCTATGATGATCTTTCTTCACAGATCTGAGCCTACTTTGTCTCTTACAGTAATTTGTTTCTGCTTGAAATTGGCTCTGTTTAAGGATATGATGATCTTTCTTCACAGATTTGAGCCTACTTCGTCTCTTACAAATGGGTTTATGTTTTTTGATTTTCACAGATCTGAGCCTCTTTTACATTTTAGGCTGTGATGATGATTCTTCACAGATTTGAGCCTCTTTGTATTTTTACACCTGAGTTCTTTTTATACTTGATTTTCTGATTTATTGATATGTGTAGTGGTGCATGACTACTGATCATGGTAAAAGTGCAATTTGGGTTGTGAAGTATGGTATATGATAACCCCAGATTTGAAACCGCCGTGATTATGTTGCATATTTTTTTTGTGGCTCACAACCAACTCATTCCTAATTAAAATTTATATAATTCTAACATGCTTAGATCGATTTTTGGTTACTTAATTCCGATGATTATGTTGGTATTTTATTTCTCAAATGAGTACATCTAACAGTTGGGTTGTAGCAAGAACAAAGTACATGCAGCTCTGTAAATCAAAAGAAATTAAAGAAAGAATGATGAAGCAAGAACAAAGTACCCGCATCTCTATAAAAAAAGTTACATCATTTTTTGTATGAAAATGTTAAGGTCCTCATGAAACCAGAAAATGTATGTTCTGTAAATGGGTAAACAATATTCAAGACTTCAAGTGGCACTTGATGGAAACTTATGACATGTCTTGAAGGGAGTTAAAATAGGCTATCAACACTTTTATATATCTTTAATTAAAGCAGTCTAATGACAACTAACACTATATGAAGACGACCAAATACAATCATACGTTTGCTTCTATTTTTTTTATGTGTTATTTCACTGAAGGTACAAATTACTAACAATATTCTCAGCACTTGCTTTATATTTGAGTTAGAAAAATGTGAAGGATTTTAGTTATATAAATAATGGCATGAAACTAGAGGGGGTCATAATTAATTTTTGTAAAAAGTTCATTAAAATTTATTTAATAAATAATGAGTTTATGGGATTCTTAAAGATGACATATTTTAAAAATAGATATAGTGTGTGTTTGATGGGATGATGGAATATATTGTTAATAATTTATGTGAAGCTATGTATAAATCCTAATCCACTTTCTACATTTTTAAATTTGTAAATCAACTATTATTATCTAAAATCAAAGCGATTAAGATAATTTTTTTAATAAATATGTTAATGTATTTGGTATATGTAATAATATTGGCGAGCATAATTCACAAGACGTCATAACACGTGGACGGGTCACCAGCTATTAATTATACTTACAAACAATACACGGACTGGTCACCGGCTATCAATTATATTTGCAAACAATCAACTAGAACAGGTCAAAAACGACTCGCTCGCCGCAACGCGCGGATGGATCAATTTCTTGTTTGAATTTAAAAATGATTTGATAAGTGATTAAAACCCTCGTCACTGACTGAAATCGCCGTAAAAATAAATAATAAGAAAAATAGTTTCCCAACCCGTTACACTATGAAACCCACCCCTAATAAAGTTGAAGGTATAGAGTCTATTTAAGACCTATCGGGTGCATTTAAAAATGGCCATTATAACTATTTCATTATCTTAACCCTAAAAAAATACCATACTAAATTTATTGTTTCTTAAGTTATTTTTTTATTCATTACTTATGGCCATGTCTTATTCGATTACTAAAAGGCCAGACAATAAGAAGTGAAAGTGTATATATGTAAACCCCCCTCAATAAAACCAACTCATGAATCTCCTCAATCGTACTAAAAACTCATCACGCCAACTTTGGTCAAGGCTTTGTACCTCACACGAGTTTAATAAGATGACAACCGAAATCCCCAAAACAAACCATGTACCAATCCGACCACCGAACACCGGAAATCGCATAACCGTCCTTAGCATAGACGGTGGAGGCATTCGAGGTATCATTCCCGGTGTCATTCTCGAGTATCTCGAGTCACAGCTTCAGGTACGATTCGATCTCAAACGCATCAAATTATATATTCGTTAGATCATTGTAGTAATATCGATGTCACATCAATCTATATGCAGGAATTAGATGGCGAGAAAGCGAGGCTAGCAGATTATTTTGACGTCATTTCAGGAACGAGCACGGGCGGTCTCGTGACCGTGATGCTAACGGCTCCGGATAAAAATAACAGGCCTTTGTATGCTGCTAAAGACATCGTTCCATTTTATCTTGAAAACACTCCCAAGATCTTCCCACAAATAGGGTAAGATGAAAGAAATACGAGGGTGTATATAAAAAGTACATATATATGTCTGATTTTTTTATATGTTATGATGATGGTTTTTGGGTGTCTTTTTGGAGCAAATTTAGGGGGCCATTTGGTGGGATTATAAAGCTGTTCAAGGCGTTGATAGGACCAAAGTACAATGGGAAGTATCTTAAAAGCCTTGTGACGGGGCTACTAGGAACAACGAAGTTGAATGAGACGTTGACCAACGTTGTCATCCCCACTTTTGACATAAAGACAATGCAACCTGTGATCTTTAGTTCATTTCAGGTGTGTTTTCTGGGTCGCCATCTTTTGCTAGCTAATTAGACACAAAAGTAGTAGAATACTTCTAACACATATTTTGTTTCGAAGTGTTACTTTAATTAATACAGAACTAATTGCTACAAAATAAAAGGGGAGTAACTTGATTTGGCGTAAGGCGCCTATCAATTTTTAATAGGGACTTATTATCATGAAATGATACGATACAAAGTTAAACATGTTTAGGTTTGATTTAAAGCTCGAGATTTCATGTCATATATAAGTCGACACGTTTAATTAATGGTTAAAATCATTCTGATTAAACATATTTAACTTCATTCAACATGTTTACGAGATAATTAAACGCTTTTATATTTTTCTTAATTTTTTAATATAATTATTTATATATCATGTATTGTTAGTTAAGACTTCTACGGATTTTTGTTTTGAATATGTTAAGAATTGTTCTTGAGTGATATATTATTATTAAAATGATTTGGCATATTTTGGTGACCTTTAAACCGGATGAATTTAGCATGTTAAATGATTTGTGTTGTGTCGTGTTACTAAACATATAATATTGATCGTGTTAAACATGTTGTGTCGTGTCACACATTTATAAATATATTTGTGTTCCGAAAAATGATCACACGTAGTGTTCATGTTTAGTACACACATTAACCTGTTTTACCAATTTTAATCATGCGACAAAAGTCACAAGGGTTTGTCCCGACTGTCACATCCTAATTTCAACATCCGCATTCGACTCCGTTTCAAACTCATAACGTCTGATTTCCCCTTAATTTTCAAGTTTAATTTCTTTACTTTCTACATAAAAACATGTCAATCACTAATTTGAAAAGTTTTAAGAAGTCAATTCCATAATTCTATAAGTATACGACCAATTCAGTTTCTAAAATTGAACTTGAAGAGGTCAATATATATTTGTAATAGTTTATTCAATGAATAAGATATCAGTTTCAATTGTTTTTGTAAACACTATTTATTATTGATTTTCATTTGTCTTATTGAAGATTATTTAGAATATTAAAAACATTTGAACTAGTTTTCGCACGAATGCCTTATTAATTAATAAGTTGAAGCTGTTTACGATCAAATAAAAAAAATTAAAAAAAATAAAAAAATAATAATAATAACAAGATGCATATCCCGCGCGTTGGAGCGGATAACTTCTTTTTAGAAGTGTATTTTTTTATTGTTTTAACATAAGTATTAGAAAAAAAACGAAATTTACGTCATAAGACTGTAGACTATCTTCTAAAAAAGTTAGAAATTTGAATAAGTATAAAACACATAAAAAACAACATGGCTAGTGAACGAAAGTCGAAAGCTTATTGCGGGCCAATTCATGTATTCATTTTCAAATAAATCCATTTATTAAAAACAACCATGGCTAGGGAACGAAAGTCCAAAGCGTTATTGCGGGCCAATTCATGTATTCATTTTCAAATAAATCCATTTATTTGTAAAGGTTTTTTTAAGTGTAACAACTCGGTTCCAACTTCCAATCTACCAAGGAAATGGCATATTTGATAAAATCCGTTGAACAGGTAAGCATCAGTTGTTCTCGATCCCTTTCCATTATGCTCTCTCTCGTTATTTCTCTATTTTCTTTATTAGATCCGTTTGATCAACAACTCTGAGAACAAATCTCCTAGTTTAAATCGTTAATTTGGTCCGAGAAGAAATCAGCTAAGTATTAGTCATTATGATCGATGGAGAGTTGCAGTTTATTTTCATATACTATTTATTTAAAAAGCAAGAATTTCATTCTTTGACAAAAGAAACTTAGCCAAATCAGAAGCTATTATAGGCTTAAACACAACAAATGAAAAGTAGTATCTATTTCGAGACAGAGAGAGAAATAAATGGGTGGACATGGGTGTGATCACGAGAGAGGGTGAAAAAGTAGTATATGCTTGGAGAGAAAGAAAAAAGTAGGCGGACATGGGTCTGGTGAGGAAAGTAATTATCCAAACAACCAATTAAAATTATTCATCGTGTAATGTAGGACACGTGTAACAATTCTATTTGTTAAATGAAGTAAAGTGGTTTACCTCACATTCCTCTTAATTTGAAATGTTATATATATAAATAATAATAATAGCATGTTGTTAATTATATTTGAACTGAAGGTGCCAAGAGAGGCGAGCACGAACGTACAATTATCGGACATATGCATAGGTACGTCTGCGGCACCAACGTACCTCCCAGGGCATTACTTCGAAAACGGTGATCGAGAGTTCAACCTTATTGATGGTGGGATTGCAGCTAATAACCCGGTATGTTAATTAGATTAATTATGCATAATAGTACAACTGTTTATGAAATTATGAATGGGGTACGTACAGTTAACCCCTATGCACGCAAAAGGACGTATGTGCGTACCTCTCAAACACATGGACGTATTTTGTGTATCGAAAGTATAGTATATACGGTATAGCTTGGTTGTAAAATGATAGTTTTAGTTTTTAACTAAATGTCATTAATTAATCACCTAACACCCTAAAATCTCTTTACGAAATCTAACGTTCTAATGGAGGTGGTCCACGAGTATTTACCAATCCATCACTAACTGATTAGCCCAATAAACCTGTTTAATACCCAAGACGGACTACAGTTCTTAATATCGCCAACCAAGGCAACAACGATGGTGATCCCAACCCATTGAATCTATGAAGAATATCTCCCTTATCAGAAGTTTTGGTCAGAATGAAGATGACACTAACCCTGGCAAAGAAGAATATATGTATGTTTGTGAACAAAGTTATTAGTGGAGTTACCATTCAAGTGGACGATATCTCCAAGGAGAGAAACATGCGATAATGATCATGAGTATGTGAAGATTTAGTCCAAATTGATGTTTTAAAGCTTGCATGAAACTTGAGGATAAGTTTTTTTTTTTAACATAAGAGTTTGTTGTAGGAGTACTGAAGAATCAAGATATGCATGGGTTGAATTACCTCTTTTTTTTAGTTAACTCTTGTCTCCCGTTTGGCAGACGTTGGTTGCTATAGGGGAAGTTACAAGGCAAGCTATGAAAGAAGATCCCAATTTCTCCCCAATCAAGCCTTTAGATTACGCGCGATATCTGGTTATATCACTAGGGACAGGCTCAGAAAAGCAAAAGCAACAATATAATGCAAAAATAGCTGCCAAATGGGGAGTGCTTGGGTGGTTGGTCAATAACGGTTCGGCCCCATTGATTGACGCTTTCACCCAATCCAGCGCCGACTTGGTTGGTTTTCATAATAATGTGGTATTCGAAGCCCTCAATTCTCTTGGTTGTTATCTTCGCATTCAGGTATAGTTCTCTAATCTCTAACACCGCTAAATTTAATTTTTACACACACATATCTTGACATATGATGATCGAGTTGAGTATATATAAAAAATGATCATGTGTTAACAAAAGCATAGTTTTTTTAAAAATAATTATTAGAGAATATGAATAATTATGAAGAGTTAATCAATAAATTTGCTATTAATAATGTTAGGAGATCTGACTTAGAATGTCATTTTAAAACTATAATTTGCTTATGTTTATTGTTCTTAATTTTTCTTTATTTAAGAACTTTTTCTATTTTTAATTTTTTTTTCAGAAGCAACCTATTTTTTAGCTCGAACATGACTCATAAATCCTCAGCACCAGTCATGTTCACTAACTCTATTATAATATTCTAAACGTGTTTATTCGATCTCTACTCTCCTCTTAAATATAGGATGATACATTGACCGGAGACTTGTCTTCGGTGGATATAGCAACGAAGAAAAATTTGGATGACTTGGTGAGGGTTGGTGAAGGATTGCTAGACAACCCGGTCTCTCGGGTAAATTCCGATACCGGAGACTTTGAACCAGTCCCAAATGGTGGTTCGAACCGTGAAACATTGATCAGGTACGGCTAACACGTTACCAAACCGCATGCACATATATAGTAGCTAGCCTTTTATAATTAAACCGGGTATATTATTAATTCATTTTTTATTCTTTTTCCAAAATGCATGTAGGTTTGCAATAGAATTATCAGAGGAACGGAAACTGAGGGAGTCGAATTATACCCATGGTAGAGTGCTTAAATGAACTCATTTAATTTGTTCATTATATATTATGAAATCATTCTGGATGTATGGCGACTAGATGTGTGCTTAAATCCTACATAGTGTGCGTTTGGTGACTTTAACCGTTAAAAATGAAATCGTTTATGTGTTTGTAAATTGTAATATATGTGTACGTTCGATCA
>JBCNJP010011159.1:0-17975 GCA_039602395.1 Deinandra increscens subsp. villosa
GCTATGGTGGGAAGAAGTGGAAAGGTCAGGCCAAGATAACCGTGTATATTTATTACCTTTACCACGCAAATCCTGTTTTTACCGTGTCTATTTATTACCTTTAGCAATGCAAATTTTGTTTATTAATTATTTCTTATGTGATGGGAGTAATTAAATAAGTTCTGGTTAAAATATAACCAATTAACACTTCTGTCTCAATGGTTCTTCTTAATCTTGTAGTGAGTTCCTTTCTTTTGACTGACCCAGGTTCAAGCCTTGTTTGCTACAATTTATAATTTTTGATTGTCTAATAGTTGATGACAGGATTTATAAACTGGCTAGATTTTAATTCTTCAATAAATTGGAACAAGAACAAAACCGTATGAACTAACAAGAACAGAACCGTATGAAGGTTCAAGCCTTGTTTGCTACAATTTATAATTTTTGATTGTCTAGTAGTGGATGACAGGATTTATAAACTGGCTAGATTTTAATTCTTCAATAAATTGGAACAAGAACAAAACCGTATGAACTAACAAGAACAGAACCATATGAACTATAATTCCTCAGGAAGAATAGAACCGGATGAACTAGAGTTCTTCAGGATCAAGAGTAATTATTCAGTAATAGAACAGGATGAACTACAGTTCTTCAGGATGAACCGGATAAACTAGAGTTCTTCAGGATGAACTATATATACTATAGTTGTTATTTCTGTTCGTAGTCTATTGGATATTCCCATGTATTTAAACCCATTATCTAGTGAATTAAAATCATTCTGGTTGAATACAATTCTTTATACACTAATATTTAGTCACACAACCTAATATATATATGTAGAAGACTATAACCTTAGGGAGAAGATTTCATCCAGATTGAGAGAAGATGAACAGAAACGGATGAAAATACATTATATTAAATTAAACATCAATTCATTACATAAAAGGGAAACGAAGCGGCTGAAGACAAATCCCTCTTTGCTTTCTCACATGGTTGCTTTAACAAACACAATTACATACACATAATCCAAAGGGGGTATGATTCCATTAATACATTGATCTATAAAATTACAACTTTAAAACTACTAACTTAAAGGGAAAAGAAGCGGCTGAAGACAAATCCCTCTTTGCTTCTCACATGGTGCTCTAGAGAGATTGTCTGAGAATCATCATATAACGGCTACTTGCTGCTTTCTCACATGCACTTGCTTCTGATCAACTGAAAATGGTGAAGAAGTGGCTGGAAGAAATCAGGTTCATGGGGCCAGAAGCGAGAGAAGCACCTGGACAATACAGGTGCTGCAAACCACAACATGTGCCAGCCCTTGCCGCTGACTTTACAAAATTATATAATAACTTAAAATCTGCTCCCAGGAGTTATGAAGCCGAAACCCTTGGTGTCGTTGAACCACTTCACGGTACCTGATTTCCTACCGCCTTCGTCCGCCATTTTTGTTTTCAGATTGTCTGGGGCTGAGGGAACAAAAAATGTTGAAGAAGCATCTCTTTTGCTACATCTCCTACATCGTTCCCCTTCCACAATCCAACATCGTTATCAGGGCCATTTGAGTGATTGGTACCACCCAATGTTGCAACTAAAGTTAGTTCTATTATTAATAACAATTATAAATCATAATTTATCAAGCACATTATAAATTAATCAAGGAATGAGTAAAAGAAAGAAATGAGGGTAGTGAGATCAACTACCTTGTTCAAGTTTAGGGTTGCAACAAACAGGGCATGCAAACCTTATCATGGGCCCTTACTGCTGATTGTTATAAAATTATATAATAACTTAAAATCTGCTCTCAGTAAAGCATTTGTATGAACCATTAGAGACTCCTCGTCTCCATGGTTTCCACAATAACTTAAAATCTGCTCCCAGGAGATACAGAGCGCAATCTTTCCCTGCATAAGGAAAAATTATCAAATCTGAGATGAAAAATTCAATCGAACTTCAGTGGTGAAGATGATAACTTACCGTTTTCCACATACGGATGACACCAATTCCACATTTTTTTCTGGCGATGATGGACGAGAAACAGAGAAAGAGAGACTAGGAGAAAAGGGGCATGGTGAAGATGATGATGAAAACTGATACAAAGATAAGTATATATCGATAATCGAGGGGCGTGATAGATGGAGATTAGACCGATTAGACCGATAAAGTAAATGAAATAATCATGATTACAAGCGCCGTCGACTGTTTGTCTTCTTTTAGCCACCTAAAATTAATATACCGTGACCATTTGTCATAATTTATCACGCAACCAATGTTTAATATGAGTGGCCATATCACAAGATAATAAAAAATGATAAACATATAAACACAAATCTTCTCTTTTTCGCCACGCGTTTAATATTACCGTGACCATAAAATAGATTTTTGTCACTCACAACCTACCATTTAGTCACGGTTAATATATGTGGCCATAGGTAATAGATTTTTGTCACTCACAACCTACCGTGACCATTAGTCATCTAATATTTAGTCACACAACCTAATAACAGTGGCCATATGTACTAGCTATTAGCCACATAACTAAGTAAAAAGCGTGGCCATTGCTCACATTTAGCCACACATAATATATACTTAATAGTTTTGTTTTCTTTTAATTTACTAAGTAATAAAATCTACTCTTCGTCACACAACATTATTTAAGCGTGGCCATACATTCCTTTTTGGTCACACGAATAAAAAATCATAAAAATTCCGTCGACGTTTGGTGCATTTCGCCACTCTTTTTTAAGTGTGAAAAATAAGTGTCACATATTTTTGTAAAACAGTGGCTAAAGCCACTGCAACTGATTGTTGTTGTCACATAAACAAAAAAATACGTGGCTAAAAGGGTCCAAAGGCTATATATTTGGCCACGGGTACAAAATATATGTGGCTAAAACAAGAATTTCTTACCTTTGGCCACGTTTTTTACAAAACAGTGGCTATCCGATATCAAAAAAAACCGTGGCCAAAGCCATAGTGTTACCCTATATATATATATAGGAGATGGAACTATTATTAACTATCCCTTAGAGTGATAACTGATTAACTCAATCTCATCGATTCTTGACTTTAATCCGATGGCTGATGATTAAAACAAAACATATGGTTGTCATTGAGCCAAGGGTAATTATGTAAAAAGGCCCCCATATACAAACAAAGCCCATATCCTTATATCTTTTCTCTTTGCAGCAGATTCATTCATGGTGGTTTTTTAGATGAAATGGGTTCTTCGATCTCCTTTTCCGTTTCCTTTTTCTAAGCTTCGCTAGGTTTCGTATCATCCACATCTGACTAACCCATCTAGCGAATTTAAGATCAACATGTTTTCCATCACTTCTGAGCCACGCCGACTTACTACCATCGCCAAGGATGAAGAACGATTTGCAGGTTTCTGTTAGATTTGGGAGTTTTCTTAGAGATTTCGTTTGTGGATTTGTTTGATGGTGGTGCCAGAGGTGGGATTTGATGGTGGTGCCCAAAATGTATAGAAACAAACATGAATCTGCCTAAAATTATACAATTTCCAATTTTGACTTTTTTTTCTTGGTCAATAAGCCCTTATATACCAAGAATTGGGAGGAAGCCAACTGATATCTTGGTGTTTCATTTCTAAGGTAAAGCATTGTGTTTCTTTTTAAATTATATGTAAATCTAGATATTATTTTCGGTGTTTGTATTTGTTATTTTTGGATCTGGGTTTTATGTTCATGTTTTCTTTTTCTTAAGTTGGAACAAACTCGTGGAATCTAAGGAATATTGTTTATGCAAGTTGATAAAGGCTATTGTTTATGCAAGTTCCTTTATGTTTGTTTAGATTTTATCATTTTTAGAATGAATATTGAAGGCCGAGGCGATGAGCTAGTCTTTGTGTTTGGGTTAAATGACTGTGAAATTTTATAGGAGGCGATTACTGTGAAACTTTATGTAGTTTTTGACTTTGTATAATTCAGTTTGCAATTTTTGGGTTGATTCTCGCAAAGAAAATTAAAGTTGACTTTGTAATATTCAGTTTGTATATTTTGGGCTTCACATCGTTCATCTAGGGGTTAGTTGATCATTTTTCTTATACAAGCTCCACATCGTTCTAAAGTGATTGTATTGATTCAATTAATTTTAGTTGATGTGTATATCAAATGGATTCAACTAGGTTAGTTGATCATTTTTCTTATACAAGCTCGCTTTATGATCCGATTCTTTACTGTTTGTAATTTGTGCATTTTTAGTTGTACATTTGGTGTTTCTTAAGTAGTAGCATGAGTGTTTTATATGCATATTGATGCATTTGTAGTTTGTAATATATGCATATGCAGTTGTACCTAAGTAGAAAAATGATGTTAGTTGTTGTAACACTGATGCTACATCGTAGGTCTGAGATATTGATGCATTTATAGTTTGTAATATATGCATATGCAGTTGTACCTAAGTAAAAACATCGATGCTACTGGTTTTGAATTTATAGATGTAATTTTATTCTTTATTACCAGTTATGACATTGATGTTAGTGGTTGTAACACTGGTGCTACATCGTACGTCTGAGATATTTATGCATTTTGTAGTTTGTAATATATGCATATACAGTTGTATCTAAGTAGTAACATCGATGCTACTGCTTATGAATGTGTGGATGTAATTTTGTTATTCGTTAACAGTTATGACAATGATGTTACTGGTTGTATCACTAGTGCTACATCGTACGTCTAAGAAAACGAAAATAAAAAACGTCGAGACTATACTTGAATTAAAGATAAAAATGCGACGAGTTTAATGGTGCAACTTTTATAAAAATCCAACAATGTATAAAAAAGTTATGGACGTTTTAAAATGAAAGGGGGGGTTTTATATGATTATGTAAATTGACAGATTTGCCCTTTTGAATTAAAAAAAAAGAAATGGACACATGGCAAAATCTGGTAGCTTCTTGCTTTTATTAACCATTGGATGATGGTTATTTGGTTAATGCTCTAAGGTGTGGTTAATAATCATTCCATTCCCTATATATATATATATATATATATATATATATATATATATATATATATATAATCTCATTGTTTTTAAGGTCGATCGTTGAAATATTAATTTAGGGTTACGCCAAGACTAACGGATAGTTGCATAATACGTTATCTACTTTAACTAAAACACAAATTTATACACACAGAAACAATTAATTTCACGTATTATTATATGATTTGACTTGGAAAACTTACGGGTTGTCATATTCTCCCCTAGTTGAAGGAATTTCGTCCCGAAATTTAGACTGCGCCGTCTACAGGAGCTGGGTTGGGAAAGAGGTGCGGGTACTTGGCTTTAAACCTGTCTTCACGTTCCGAAGTATACTCGGATCCGCGCCTGGAGTTCCATCGAACTTTAGCAATGGGGATTCGACTTCGTTTCAGCTTCTTGACCGCGCGGTTGACGATTTCAGCAGGTTCTTCCACGAAGTGAAGGGCTTCGTCAACTTGAATTTCGTCGAGAGGGATGACGAGCGATTCATCGGCAAGGCACTTCTTCAAGTTACAGACGTGGAAAATGTCGTGTACACTGCTAAGTTCGGCTGGTAGCTCTAGTCTGTAAGCGACTAGTCCGATAGTCTCAAGAACCTTGAATGGACCAATGTATCGAGGGTTCAAGTTACCACGTTTGCCAAAACGGATGACTCCTTTCCACGGGGAAACCTTCAGAAGAACTTTATCACCGACTTCGAATGATAGGGGTTTTCGTCGGACGTCAGTATAGCTCTTTTGATGATCACGGGCAGCTTTCAGACGGTTTCGAATCTGCGAGAACCTTTCAGTGGTCTCGATTACTAGTTCCGAACCGGTAATCTGGCTGTCTCCGACTTCAAACCAACAGATTGGAGATTGGCACTTTCGACCATAAAGTGCCTCGAACGGGGCGGGTTGAATATTGGTGTGATAACTATTGTTGTATGAAAACTCGCATAGGGGAAAGTGTTCATCCTAGTTTTTACCAAAATCGATTGCGCAGGCACGCAACATGTCTTCCAGGGTTTGGATTGTCCGTTCACTCTGGCCATCGGTCTGTGATGGTAAGCAGTACTCATGTCAAGTTGAGTACCCAGGGCTTCATGCAACGATCGCCAGAAGTTAGACGTGAAGCGACTATCTCTGTCAGAGATGATTGAGATGGGAGTCCCATGGCGGGAGAATATCCCTTTCATGTAGAGGGTGGTTAGTCGTTCCATGGAATCCTTTTCCTTCATGGGTAGGAAGTGAGCTAATTTCGTGAAACGGTCGATGATAACCCAAATAGTATCGTTACCATTTCGGCTCTTCGGTAGCTTGGTGATGAAATCCATGGCGATACGTTCCCATTTCCACTCGGGGATTATCAGTTGGACAAGCAAACCAGATGGTTTCTGATATTCGGCTTTAACTTTGGCGCACGTTAAACACTTACCGATGTAAGTGGCAACTTCCATTTTCATGTTGGGCCACCAGTAAAGCTCTTTCAGTCCGTGGTACATTTTTTCAGCACCAGGGTGGATTGAGTACTTCGATTTGTGAGCTTCGTCCATGACCATATTTCTGATGTCTCCGTACTTAGGTACCCAAAGTCTATTCATGAAGTATCTGGCACCGTCAGGTTTGATCTCGAATTGACTGTCCATACCTCGTAGACCTTCGTTTTCGACATTCTCTTCTTTAAGAGCTTCTAGTTGGGGTTCACGAATCTTGGAGGGTAGACCGGTGTGGATGGTCAATGCCAGGGATCTGACATGAAGTGACTTCACATGATCTTTACGACTCAAGGCATCTACTACTACGTTTTCCTTACCAGGATGGTATAAGATTTCGCATTCGTAATCGCTGAGCAACTCAACCCATCTTCGTTGCCTCATATTCAACTCTTTCGGGTTTAAGATATGCTGGAGGATCTTGTGGTCCGTGAAGACCTTGCATTCTGTGCCATAAAGGTAGTGTCTCCAGATCTTGAGGGCGAATGCTACGGCTCCGAGTTCTAGGTCGTGAGTGGTGTAGTTCTTTTCGTGAACTTTCAATTGACGTGAGGCATAAGCTATGATTCTGTCACGTTGCATAAGCACGCATCCAAGGCCTTGATGAGATGCGTCACAGTAAACGCAGAAATCACGGTTACCTTCAGGTAAGGCTAGAATGGGAGCGTCACATAGCTTCTGCTTCAACGTTTGAAAAGCTTCTTCAATCTTATCATCCCAGATGAATTTCTTCTCCTTCTGAGTCAGAGTGGTCAGGGGTTTGGCTAGTTTGGAGAAGTTCTCGATGAACCTACGATAATAGCCAGCAAGACCAAGAAATTGTCGTATTTCAAATGGGGTAGATGGAGGGCTCCAACTTTTGATCACTTTGATTTTCGCAGGATCAACATGAATTCCACGATCGTTGATCACGTGGCCTAATAAATGTAATTCTCTGATAAAAAATTCACACTTTGAGAACTTGGCGTACAGTTTCTCCTTTCTAAGCAATTCCAGAATGAGTTTGAGATTTTGTTCGTGTTCTTTCTTACTATGGGAGTAGATCAGAATGTCGTCGATGAACACGATAACGAATTTATCGAGATAGGGTTTACACATGCGATTCATGAGGTCCATGAATACGGCAGGCGCGTTGGTTAACCCGAAGGGCATGACTAGGAACTCGCAGTGGCCGTAACGAGTCCTAAAGCAGTTTTGGCGACATCTTCATCTCGAACCTTTAGTTGATGGTAACCGTAGCGTAAGTCGATCTTAGAATAGAAGCTTGATCCTTGGAGTTGGTCGAACAAGTCGTCGATCCTTGGGAGAGGATATCGGTTCTTCACCGTTAACTTGTTCAGTTCTCGGTAGTCGATACACAAACGGAATGATCCGTCCTTCTTCTTGACGAATAGGACAGGGGCTCCCCAGGGTGAGAAGCTCGGTCTGATAAGTCCTTTATCAAGAAGTTCTTGTAGCTGATTCGACTACTCTTTTATTCGACAACTCTTGCATGCGATCCTATGGTGTCATCAGCAAGAAGTCATCAACTAACAGCAAATCCTGCAACATGTATAAAAATAAAGGTCAACTACGAATAGTTGGTGAGTAAACATAGGTTTAGTATACTATATAGATTAAAAACATGCGAGTCAATGAGTTAAGAGCAATCGAGTAAGGCAAACCAGTGAATGAGATAGAGCAAATAAACTGCATGAACCAACCCTGACCTCAAGGTTTCCAATCACAAGGCGCCCAAGCCAAGGCAGGCCAAGTGGGCTTGTCAAGCCAATAGATCTATTACCGTAACCCCGGCTTTTTACAGTTAATGTCACACGAGGTCGTTCTAGAGGTCGTTCTCAATCATAACACATAGAGCACAAAAGTTCACATACCAAATCACAATTAACAACATAGAGTTCGCATGCAGTTTCCGAGTAAATAATATCGAGTAAGGGTTTTGAATACGATACATGTTGCACCCCAAAACATTGGAAATTAAAAAAAGGGGCTATGAATACTCACCTGATGCGGAGATACAATTTGAGGGAAAGACACCACGAAAAGAGGAAAGATAGACCCGATGATAATCTTGGCGACTAACGAGATAGAGAAAGAATAAATAAGTAATTAATTAAATAATTAAATAGCTTAAATTTCACGACACGACTGACTCGACGAGTCGTTGGTGATTTGGTGAGGTGATACGTACGATAAGGGACGAATCCTAAACTAAAGATAAGGTCAAAGGGTCCTAATTTGACTATTTATATGAAAGTCAAACATGGTCAAACATAAGTCAACATGGTCTAACAAAGGTCATCATGGTCAAACATAAGTCAACATGGTCAAACAGGGGTCATCATGGTCAAACATAAGTCAACATGGTCAAAGTACTTCAAATTTTAACATACGAGACCATATCTAACATAATTTACCATGGATTATATATATCTATATGAATCTAGCATGAACCTAGTCAAATCTACCATGAATTAGTCAAATCTAGCATGATAGTCAATTTTTGGGCATAAAACAAACCCTAATTAGCATGTATGGGTGAATCTAACTTCATCAACACATAAAATCACATAATTTGATGATCTCACATGTAGATCTAACATTTCGTATCACGAATATTATAGATCTAAACATTTTATGACGTAAAAATGTTATATTGATGATTATGACACACAATTCTAGCCCTAGATGACACACCTCTTGAGATCTAGTCATTTTAACACATAAAACCCAACCTTGCTGCTCATAACACATGGATCTGGTCCTAAACAACATTCATGAGGTAGATCAAGTTCATTTGAAACATAAAAATGGAATCTTGATGAGAAAATCCATAGATCTAGCCCAAATTCACATGTAGCACATAGATCTATCCTAGATCTAACCTAAAGGTGCAATCTTGATGACATATGACATGGATTTTGGCACATAAAACCATGCAAGATCAGATCTAATCATATTCCAACATGAAAATCAAGTCTTGGTGCATAAAACCCTAGATCTATGCCATAAAAACATGCATAACCATAGATTCAAGCCAAAAACACAATAAATTTGCAATCTTGGACCAAGAAATCAATAGATCTATATGAAGAGATGATTTAGAACATAGATCTAACCCTAAGAAGTCATAAAGGTCAGATCTTGATGAAACGGGATAAGGATCAACACTTACCGGTAAACCGAAAAGATGAAGAAAAGGGGTGAAGAGGGAGGATCCAAGCTTCAATCTTCAAATATGGTATTAGGGTTTGTTTAGAGGATTTCCAGAGGTTTTGGGACGTTTTAGAGCTGATGGGGGCTGAAAGTGATGAGAAATGAGGCTAATGATGCTTAAATACCCGAATTCTAGGGTTTTGCTGATTTTTCAATTCCAGGCGTATCGCCTACGGCTCCTGGGAGTTCCAGGCGATACGCCTACAAGTCCCCCGAACCAGAATTTTGCTGATTCACTGTTTTCGCTCCAGTTTCTTCGTTTTTCGTCGTTTTTTGGGTCCCGTTTTTTTTTATTTTTCTCCATTTTTCATTTCCCATCATAAAAAAGACATTCAAGCCAATAAAATTGAATATAAACATGTCACATATTGAATTATGATCAACAGTCAATCAAACATAACACGTTTTTGGTCGGTTTTGACGTACGCATCGATTTTGGGCAATTCACCAACGATTCACGACTCGATCAAGTGTGTGATTACTCATGACATGATAATCGATTATTAGACTCATAAAAATGTTGGATTTGATATATGGTGACCAAATACGAGATTCCCGGTAAATGATGAATCGCGTACCGAAATCGCGCAGAAATCGGAAATTTCTTTATTTTCAATTCAAGACACCCAATTTGATTCCAATTGATCGTAATGAAGTATTCGGTTTCAAAAATCAATTATAACCCAATTAGATTCACTAATTAGTGTATAAACACCCAAAAATTCTTCTATTTCGCAATAACTTACAAATCGGTAAATCACGTAAGTTCAAAACAGGCCGGATTTCTCAATCGGGTATTTTGCAAATGTTACACTTCATCTGGACAGTTGCACATATGGTAGACGGATTCAGTCTTCTCGAACCATCGGATCAGTCCGACATCAACTTCAATGCCTTTAAAATGGATAGGTTTGCAGTTCATGAAGTCTTTATAACTGCAGTCCCGAGTACCTGTAACGATAGATCAAAATCTTCTTAAAAACAATCCTTCGTAATTGTTACTTGCTGATCTTCATTCCAATCATGGATTTGACTTACCGGTAGGTGAGCGACGTCCGTCGGAGGCAGTGGAACGTTCTGCATTAGCGGCAGCAAGTGCTTCAGTCACACGTTGGAGTACTAACTCTTCGATTGCAGCAGCACTCATAGGTGGGGGAGGAGGATTAGCTCTCATGGTACGTCGAGGCATGATTCTAATTTCACATGGTTAAAACAAGAGTAAGGAAATCATAATAACAACCAACATATCACGACATACATCAATCATACACATACAAGAAGAAATATAACATCACAACACCATCATAATAGCGAATCAAAACATACGTCACAACGTCCATAACCGTGACTGAAAACAATTCATACAAGACAACATTGTTTTTGGTGGATAACATGAATCCACAATAGTACAAGTTACATCACATTACAAAAGTACGGGTAAAACAGATCCCCAATATGTCAATACTGCTAATATCATGGGTGCTGGAGTAATGTCAAAATCTCTCCAATCTGCGTGATGACCGATAGCATCAGCTGGAGGGCGTCATTGAAATCTATAAGTGATGGCGTGTTGGTTGCGAGGGCTTCCACAGCAGCGAGGGTGGCGCTGACAACGCTGTTGACTTCTCCTAGAAGTGTATGCAGAGTGTCCAAGGTATGGATATAAGAACTAGTGAGGCTCTCGAGCTCAGTAATACGGATCTCCAGGGCAGCTATGGGGGTAGGTGGGAGCCGAAAGATAGCCTGGAGCCGGTGACTCTCGGCATCACAGCGAGCAATGCTGTCAAAGAGGGAGTAAATCAGAACGTCTATGGCAACACCATGAATAAGGATGGGTGGGGAATCAGGCTCAGCGGGTGCAATGGGTGCTACGGGGGTAACCGGTGTAGTGGGGGTGACTGGAACAGCAGGGGTGACCGGAACAGTAGGGGTGACCGGAACAGAAGAGGTGACCGAAACAACAGGGTTGACTGGAGTAATAGGGGTGACTGGATGAAAATGCATGAGCATCGGATCGTCTACTCGATCTAGCTATTCGAACATCAAAACGTAATTAACCCAATTGTTTTATTGATCATTGAAGAACAATTACAACCAGTAAACACTTAGAAATAGACTCATAGAATACACACTCAGAAACACACACTTTAACAGATCTCGCACGCTCAGAACTGAAAATTACAAAGACCAAACATCTATATATACCCAGCTGGCTGAGCTTCGGCCGAACCTCAGGTTCGGCCAGTCCGAACTCCATGTTCGGACCTGGATCGGCCAGACCTAATTTGACTTGATCTTGTACTTTACTTGATACTTCACACGACGCACATATCAGGTATCAACAAACTCCCCCTCGTCGTGTGCAATATGCCTTCAATATCATCAACTCTGTTTTTTTTTCAATCAAGCTCCACCTCAAGTGTAGAATCCGTTCGTCCAATGAAATGAATCTTCGAACAGACTTCTCCTTAACTTGATCGTAGCTTGATCTTGAATACTTGATGACATCTAATGTATCTCTGGTCTTTTATCAACAACTTCAGAAGAATTGAATTGATGATATCTTGCACTTTTAGCAATCCTGCATCAAAATTTAAATAATCTTGGCGCAAAACGTCTCTTTGAGACTCCAAGATATGATTTTGAAAATTTATTTGTATCACGTGTTGATCAGATCGAAAATAAAGCAGAAACAAAATCTGTTTGGCTTTTTGAAAGTGTATATCAAAAAAAAAAACCTAAATTTTTTTTTTTGAATTTCCAAGTTTATGCTAAAACACACTAAAAATCCTTTTGGTCTTATCTTGATATGAAATGAACTTGCAATACAGAATCAAACACTATTTTTGGTATGAGAAAGATCACTATATGGGATCATATTGAACATAACGCACTGAACTGCACTTCAATTTCAATTAATCGAAGCACATAAGTCATGTTGATTGCTGGTATAATTTGTCCAACTTAAACTCAGGCAGAATCATACTCATAACATTTGGATATGTTTAAGGTATTGATTAGATTTGCTTTGACCAGTGTATCCCACACTATCAGACATAATAGCACTTGTGATTTTTCACAATGCATAGTATTTCCATGATATAGTCAACTGTGTTCCATGCAAAAAGAAATAAGAACGTTAAATCGTCTACCTTAAGGTCGATCTTTCGATACGCAGATAAGGCCTCGGATTTAACAAAATAAGAAAATAAAACAAGTTGAAATTGTATAACCCAACAACAATCAGGTCGGTACTCCCGTACACACAGAGAAAGTCCGATGAGTTATACGAAACACCAAATAAAATAAAGCAGAACGTCAAACGAACAACGATCAGGTCGATCTTTCGATACGTAGAGAAAGTCCGATCGTTTGACAAAATAAAGAAAATCAAACAAGTTTAAATCTTTGCAAAAGAACACATGTATACACAGTGACTTCTCATTTTGAATTTCACACTTATTTTTATTTTTGTGTCATGAAATATGCATCAAGATGTTATCCACATGGTAAAGCATTAGTATTTAGTGTATATCACATCTGAATACTTTCTGATTTGCCGAGCCTACCAAGCATATCACACAATGATCTTATGGCCCTTTCATCTACTCTATCCATGAGTCAGATACGTAAGCCAATGTACCATCATTTCCCAATGATCAATTTCTCACAATTTTATATTTTACATGTATTCACCTTCCTTCATTATATATTTGGCATGTATTCACCTTCTCCTCATAACATGCATTTTCTCAATTACTCCCCCTTACTTACAATTCTCCCCCTTAAAATGAAAACTCTATTTTTGGATTTTCATTTTACATAAAAACAAGACTCTATTTTTGGGTTTTTGAGAAAAACTTGTAAACAAAGAAAAATTGAACAATCAACATGGATATTTTTCAGTTTTAGAATTCAGAAAAAATTGCAGGTTTGAAAGATTTATCATGAAATGTAAGTTAAACAGAATACTCCTCCATCAACAACTTTGCAATCGTCGATAGGTCTTCTAGAAGTACCTGGACACTGGTCAAATTAATTAGTCCAAAAATGACCTGAAGCGGATTGCTTCTGATCGACCAGTGTCCTTGTTTTGCTTAGAAACCACCTTAGGTTTCCATTGTTGTTGTTTTGGTAACTCAGTTTTTGATGAACCAATCATAGGTGACTGTGATGTTGAACCTTCACTTTGAACCTTTGAAAACATTGGAACAAAACGTTTTTGTTTTTGAAAGAATGTTGGTTCAACCTCATCAAAAACTCTGCCTTGTTCATCAAAGAACTTTGTGTTGGCAGGTTTACCAAAAACAGATTTCTTGTGAAATCTTTGAGTGGAATCAGCAGGTAGTGGACAATCTTTTGCCATATGCCCGGGTCGGCGGCAAATATAACAGATTCGTTTCGTTTTGTCCCACCTTTGATGTACCTGCGAAGAACACATATGAATATCTCAAACATGATCAGAGTGAGAATCATATACCTGATGTCTGTGATCATGTACCCATTTGGATGTAGGGCTTCGAGATTTAGAACTTTGAGAAGAAATGTTAGATTTCACAAAAACCTCAGCAATCTTCCGAGCATCAACACAATGAAGTGGAAATTCTTTGTCAGAAAATAATTGATCCGAACCCTTAAGTTTGTAAAACCGCTCGGGTTGAAATTTATCAGCCTGAAAAACTCCCTTCTTCACTTGTTTCATCTTTAATTTCTTCAAATCTTGATATGATGATGCTGTAACCCTTTCAGCTTTGTCTTTCATCCCGTGAAAACCCAATCCTTCATGCTTCCCAAAAATCTTCTCCTCAGATGAACAATGTCCATTCTTTGCTAATCGAGAAAATTCAGCTTTTACTTCGGTTACATTCTTTTGATCATAAAAGATCGTTTCATCAAACTCAGGTTGAGACTGAATCTTGTCACTAGAAGTAGCTGACTTCTCATTATCAGCTGAAGATGAACCAGATACAAATTTTGGTGCAGGAGAAACCTCAGATTTCTTTTCCTTCTTTTTCTTATTCTTCCTGTTCTTCGTCTTCGTTACAACTTTCTCATCCTCAGCAGTAGATGATGAAACCTTTGAATAATCAAATTCATCAACTTGGGCCTTCACTTCCTTAAAAGCTTCTTTGATATGAGCAGGGGGTGATGCAGTCTTATCAAACATTTTCTCAAAATTTGCATCATTAGCTAAGAAACTTGTGAAGACTTGAGAATTTGAAACATTATTGAGTAATCGGTTAGCATCAAGAACTTGAATTTTCAGATCAGAAATTTTCTGTTGAGCCTCAGCAAATTCCTTTTCTTTAGCAATTAATCGCTTCGCAACTTTGTGAGTTTTAAATTTTTGTAAGCGAAGATTATCAAGACCTTCAAATAATTCCTTCTTCAATTTAGCTTAATTTCGTTTTTGAATTTCCAAATTCGCTGCTTGAACTTTATTTACACGAACCAACTCCCGCTTCTCATCCAACAACTTTTCCATGTCAACTTGATATGCTTCAATCTTAGCAGTTGATTCAGCCACATTCTTTGTAAGAAGATAAAGTTTGACCTTTGATTTATCAAATAAATTTGTGAAATCAGAAGCAGTATCCTCCGCTTCATCCTTCCATTTCTTGACTTCTTTTATCAACTCATCCCTTTCTTCACAAATCTTAGCTTTTGCAGCTTCAACATCTCTTATATCTTGTTTATAAATTTTTAAGACTTCATTCAGCAATTTGATCTCTTGAAGCAAACATTCATTCTTCACACCCAATTCCTTCTCATTTTCCTTTGACATTCCCAACTCCAAACTAATCTTTTTGAAATCAGCAGTTACTTTCTTGACTTCTTCAATCAAAAATTCTTTTTCTTTCATTAAGGCTTCAATCCTAGATTCAAATTTCTCATTTTCAGCAGCATCATATGAACTTGAATCAGAATAATAATCATCTTGGTCATGTGTGACAATTAATGCTGATGTATCATAATGCATGCCCCAATCATAAACACCATCATTTTGAGCCCTCAAAGCTGTTGTCTTGCCTGTGTTACTAGTAGATGGTTGAGTAAAACCAGGCTTGGGTGATTGAGTAAAACCAGGCTTGCTTGCATGAGCCTGTTGACAATCTTTGGCAAAATGTCCAAGCTGCGAACATTTATAACATTTCAACTTAGACTTGTCAAAACCTAAGTGCCCATTGAAATCAGCTGAACCCATGTTATGCTTTTTGAAAAATCGTTTCGATCGTTGACCAAGCATAGCATATTGCCAAGCTAAATCTAATTCAAGCAATTGATCATCATCAAGTTCGTTAAGATCATCCCTTGTAATCTTGGCATCAGCAACATCTTTGATAATCAACCCAAACGATGATGAAATTAAAGCAGAAATCATGTTTGCACAATCATTTGTAGATTCTGCAGAAAAAGCGGTCTGATTTGATAAATTTTGAATATTGAAGCTACAACCCCGTGATGAATTGTTATCAGAATTTCCAGAAACTCCAGCCATAAAAGCAACATTTGGTGCAGAACTCGGAAGTGGTTTTGCTTTAGCATTCATGCTTGCGGTATTCTCACCATGATACAACTCAGGATTTTGTAAACTAGCCGTTGAGTTCTTTAAGTATAACATTTCCATTTCTCGAGCATGAAGTTTTCCAGTAAGCTCGTGAAATGTTAAAGCAGAATAATCCTTATCATGAGTAATCAACAAGACATAATTTTCACACTTTTCTGGCAACGCTTCCATAATCTTTTCTTTCAAATCAGCATCAGATTTCTCAATTCCAACAACTTTTAGTTCACTAATTAAATGTGAAAATCTTGAAACGAGAGCAGTAATGTTCTCATTGTCATAGTTTTGAAAATTATCAAATTCTTTGTTCAACACTTTCTTCTGACTCTTCTTGTAATCATCATTACCCTCACATCTTGCTGAGAGAGCATCCCATAATTGCTTTGATTTCTAACAAGTGCTGAAATGATGTAAAAATTCGGTAGTGTTGGGCTATACATTTGAGGCATGAACATTAGATGTGGGCTTACTTGTTGTTGGGCTTAGAGTTTACGATAATGGGCTTAGTGGATTACGATTTAGAGCTTTGTGGGCCGGTCATCTATGTGTTTATTATTGGGCTTAGGGCTTTTGTTAAGGGTAGTATATAAACCCCTTTAGTTTATGATTAGAGGTAGTTGTTGTTTACGATTTGCGCTCCACTCTTGTATTTATGATCGTGAACATCAATCAAAGAAAGTGTGTTCTCCATTCAAGATTTGATCTTTTGTTTTTAATCATTTACATCAAATCTATTTCATCTACTTTCTCTTGAATCGGTCTTGTACAAGGATTCCGCACTTGTACGAGATTAGAAATATCGTGAACGGTTGTTGATCCCAGACCTACAATTGGTATCAGAGCCGAGAATCACTGATTCGAGGTTCTCACGATATTGGATTTAAGTATTTTCTGGAAAAAGGTTGAGTTTTTGAAGGTTTGAAGCTGTTTGGTGAGTTTACGATCAGGCAGCTGCTGTCTTTGAAGGTTTACGATCTGCTTTTCTGGGTTTAGAGTGTGTTTACGACTGGCTGTTCTTGAAGATCTTCATCGGAAACGAGATTACGGTTTCAAGGCGAGATTTTTGACTGTTTACGATTGGTTTCAGTCGTAAATAAAGTGTTTACAATCAGCAAAATCGGGTTTATGATTTCAAGGCACGAACTTTGGGAGATTACGACTTTTTCTGATCGGAATCAGGTTTACGATATATTTAATCGGAATCGGCGTTTACGATTGTGAGTTTACGACCCGCGCGTGTCAGCATCGTAAACAGGGGTTTACGATCGGAAACTCATATTTTGGACTTTTGGACTTTTAGTTTTTTAAGTTTTCCTAAGCTTTTGTCATGGATTTCGAACCGAGCATGTATCAGAAATTAGATTTTGAGATTGGATCAACTACTCGTCCTCCTAGACTCACATCAGCGGATAATTTTCTTGAGTGGAAATACAGATTTCAGAACCATTTGAAGAGTGTTCATTCCCACACACACTGAAGCAGGAAAGATAGGAGTGGTAAAGACTGAAGCAGAGTACTCAGATGACGATTGGGAGAGATGCAACAAGGATGAGAGGGCTTATGCGATTATGACTATGGCTTTGACACCATAAATTGCTCAGGGATTTAAGAAGTACAAGACTGCTAAGAAGCTATGGGATGCTCTTATTGTAGCATATGAAGGTAATCCCGACATCAAGGCTAGCCCTAAGCAGATGCTGAAGCAGAAATTCAATTTGTTTAATCACCTTCAGG
>JBCNJP010011161.1:0-17973 GCA_039602395.1 Deinandra increscens subsp. villosa
ATAACGCTTGTAAGGAATAAATAAAAAAATAAAAATTGATAATACGTGAATTTATATAATTATATATATACAAATCATATTTCAAGTCTTAGACACAAATGTTACTATGCATAAGGGAACTAATCATAGTCTGCCACGTGGCAGATAGTGGCTATGCAACTTTTATTTTATATTTGTTTTGTTTTTTTGTGTTTTTTTCATACATATTTTAGTAGTTTCGTTGTTATTAACAATTGCCCTTCTATTCTATTGGCCGGCCTTCTGGTATCGTATGAGTGGTACCGTGTTTGTGTCTTCTTGGCTGTCGTTGTTTCCGATATATTTTCTTAACTGGGTGTGTACCTATGTACACTTGTTTGTGCGTTTTATGATGGACATATGCGCGTCTTTAGTTTTACGCGTGTATATTACCAAGACATCTGTAAATGGTAGCTTATCATAGCTGTTTTTGCACCAATTTATTATCTACTTTAATCTTTCTCTCTATGGGTTCTCTGCCTTTTTCTCTCTTCTCTTCCATTACTATGTGTTCTCTGACGCTTGTTATTGCTAATTGGTTGTGTCGTCGCTTCGATGTATATGTAGATGGTGGCAACTGATTTCACCTCTCGGCTGACAGTTCTTGTGAGTGCTTAGGTTGAATCTCTCTGCCAGTTTGCCTTGCCGTTTCGCGGTGTCGTTGCCTTGATGTTAGTATCTCATCCCATATTTTTCATTCAATCTTTTATCTTTAGAATTATCATTAGTAGTAGTAAGTAGTAATAGGTAACTCTAGTAGTAGCTTTATCCCAGGAGGTCGCGGTTGGCCTTGTTTGAATTTGAAACTTCAAATCTGCAAGGACAAACTTGTTCTCACAGAAACACATTCAGATTTACCAGACCTCCACTCGGATTTTATGTTATTCTGTTTTCTAAATATGTAGGTACAAATTGAGCAGAAATAAAAGAAGTTGGGTATTGTTAAATCTTCTAAGTACAGGATTGCCAGAATGCATGGCCCGTGACAAACAAGACATAGGTAGCTGCACAAAATCACATGCCAAATTTTTTCTATCATTTCACTTTTAAGTTTCACATATTTCTCTTTTTGCATAGCGCCTATGCACATCGAAGGCAATATGCGGTTTACGTGTGGGGATGAGATGCTGCATGTTTGAACTTTTTGTTTGTCCATATTCATGCCTTACAAAAAAAAAACTCATTTGAAAAACGGCCCCTGACAAGCCCAAAAAAATTTCAAAAATTTACAAAAATATTTTCAATAAAATTTGTTGTCTTGAAGCTGAGTATTAAAGACCGCGTCTCCAAATCACCAAAACTAAAAATCCATTGATTTTATAAAAATAAAAAGTGAAATATTTATAATTTTAGCAAGTAGAAAACAAAGTTTATTTTTATACAAAATTACACTTTACCATTTCCCACATTTTCAGTAAGATTTTGAGCCTAACCCGCATGTCATATACTAAACATGCTCTTTCTCTTCTTGAAATTTTGTGAGAGCCAAGTGAAGTAGCAAATGCAAAACTTGACAAGGTAATCTGTCCCAAAATTAATAAAACTGGAAACGCATAATCAGATGATCGAGGCAACTAGGATTTTCACCCATTTTTCTGTTTCTCATCTATATTTCTTTATCTACCCTTAGATTATCCCCTACATGAACCAACTTTGAGTCTAAACCCCATTCGTTTCAAAATCCCCACAATATTTATTGCAAATCACCCACTAAGCCAAAAAGCCTTTTTTTAAAACCCCTTATTTTTGCAAAATGGTTCATTTTTATAAAAAATATTTAAGAAGTTACTTTTTCAAAGCTAGTTTTGTAACCTTGTTAGTGTACGTTTGTCTAAAAAATAAAATGGAAAATTTCTTAGCCTTGTAAATCAATTATTTTGTAAGGAGAACACGCTAAATATGGAGTAAATTTTTAGATGAACGTGAAAGTATTGACAGAAAAAATGAATTAATTAAATTAAAGTTCTTTTTTAAATGGATATGCTTATCGAACGAAAAAGAAAGAGCTTCGAGCCAATAAAGACTAAGAAATATTGATTCAAGAACTAATAGCGTCGTTGTAGAATTCAGACCTAACCATTAAGTGAGAAGCGATGGAAACGATGGAAGCTGTGAATTCAAAAGATTTTAGTGAAAATGAATTCGAATGATTCATTGATCGGAATGGCGGAACCGGCCACAAACCAAATACATCTATTTGGAAAAGTTGTGATCTAATGATAGAACTGAAATAGAAATTGAAAGAGTAAATATTCACCCGCGAAAACTTTATTTTTTGGTGGGTCAATCCAATACGATAAAGAGTAAAACAAAAGAATTTTTTTTTCACATTTTAAAATTATATAAATATAAGAGTATATAGTTAGAACAGAATAAAAAAAAGCAAGATAAAAAAGCTCTTACTTTATGAACCATTTTAAGCCACTAGTTTATATATATGGAACCCCCCCACCCCCATGAATTATAGTGGTCCTCATCTAAAATTAGTGGTTGATATATATATATATATATATATATATATATATATATATATATATATTGTAAAAAGACAATTATTTTGTAATTTTTAGCCACTTTTACCAAAATACCCCTACCCTAGCCTAAGCCTACCCTTTCAACCTTTTAATGCCCTCTTAATCATTACATAGATTCTAGGGAGATCGGTGGATGTTCGATTTCTTGTCAAGCCTATGCTATTTTGCTTGTTTCCACTTTGGCACGAGAATTCACTCAAATTTATACATATACAAACCTGAGTGTCGAGTGACCAATTGTGAGGTGTGTAAATTTGTATAAATTTTAACTTTTAAGTAGGCTTGCTATTTTTCTAAATGTCTCAACAAAAAACACAAGTAATTCAATGGAAATAAAGTTGAAGTGAAAGGCGACTGGTTGTAAAAAGAATCTTGACCAACGGATTACACTTCTCTTCTACCAACTCTATTGGGGAAAGTCCGACCACGTCTAGAGTTTTTGCTTGAGGACAAACAAAAGTTTAAGTGTGAGGATATTTGATACATGTAAAAATATACATGTTTTTATATTACATATTCCTCACGGATGATTTTCCAATTATTTATTTATAAAATAGTGTTATATTGTTCCATTTTTAGTTTTTGGAGTTATCCGGGTCTGAAATCACAAAAGGAGCGAAAAAAGACAAGAAAACAAGAAAAAGAACAAAGTCTCCTAAAACCGGACCAAACACGGGTCGTGCCTCATCAAAAACGACCCGTGCTTTTTCTTGCAGGAGACAACAAAGTGGTTGACTTCGGAGCTAATGACGTGTCCTTCTCCAAAAAGAAAGACCTGTGTGTAGGTTGACCACGGGCCATGCTTCTACTGATGTAGCCCTATGGAAGATTTGTAGAAAAGACAAAAACGGTTGACGTTTGCAAAAACACATGTCGTGCTTTATAGGGCACGGGTCGTGCTTGGTCCGTCAACCTCCATAAATACCAAGACATTACTGACTCAATCCTTTTCTCTTCTCTCTAGTTTTTTTTTTATTTTTATTTTTATTATTTTTTTTTGAGCCACTTCTCTTCGAAGTCTGGTCATTTTTTCTCAAGATTGTAAGGATTCAACTTAATCAAAGTAGTCTACATTTGTCTATGAACTTTTCTTCCTTGTTTAAGCAAATATTTAAAGCCATAATTGGCTAAACCTTACACTGAATTAGGGATAACAAACCTCTGGTGGATTGGTAACATGAGTTCATAAACTATCCTTAAGGTGTGTGCATGGTATATTATGAAAACTTTATTATCACCCTTAATGACAAAACATGCATTTGTATTATGGACCATTTGTGCCCTTTAAAACATATTGATCGGTAGGTGAGAACCAATCAGGGGATGAAGAGTTCTTTAGACAATGATTCACACTCCATGGAAAGTAATGCATTTGTATGCTTTATGTTTATGTAAACAAAACACGAGGTATGTCGATCGTGAGAGTGGTATAAATGAATTTGGGTTGGTAATATTTTGCCACTACATACGTTTCAAGAGCGGTATGTTTGTGGACTTGGTTTTGGTAATGACTAAATGCGTACGTTGCAAGAGCGGTACGTAGGTAGAAATGGACAATTACTCCTTATAATAGATTTTTATTCAATACAGTAAACCGGTAGATCTGAGCGTAGTGATAGTGTTTGGTTGTGAAGGTCATGGTCCTGCGACTGAACAACATCGATAACATACTATATTTGTTAATTGACAGAACTGTTCTCTTAGGGAGTCATCCATACTGATGAATGAAAAGGGGGTCGCATGATTGGATGTTTCTGTCCTAAAATGGAGCCCTTTCTATTTTCATGTAACAATATTATGTATAATAAGGTTGCTAAATCCACCATTGGTGAGTCATCCCAAGTGATATTATCTTTGATTAATTTTAATAACTTCATTTTATTTTTTTCTTATCTTATATTATTTTCCTTTAAAAACAATTTTCCCAACTTATGGATCTGGTTAGACGTTGACAAAGATTTTGAGAACAAAGCTCTTTTGTCCTTTGACGACCTCGGTATCTTACCCTTACTAAATTATACCGACGATGGATACACTTGCCCGGACGTGTGGTGTATCATGATTGTTTAGTTATCCGGCTTCTATAAATTTAAAACTTGCACATATATAGCGCGCACACGTCAACAAGGATTAGGGTATATGTGGTAGCACAAAACTTGAGCCCTGCTAAAAGCCTTCACACTCAACACCTACGACGGACGAAAAAAATAGTTATAAAGCAAATGAACGAACCTTATAAACAAGAATCTCTTATTAGTGGGAATGGTATGGAATCAAAACTTAAATCAGCCGAAAAAGAATCAAGGTATATATACTTGTCGCAAAGAACACTCCTTGTAGCTTTCTCCTTCTAGCACTTCACTTGACTTGTTATATAATCAACCCATAAATTGTACAATTATATAATATGTGCCCTCCATCAAGCAGATTTCTTTGATCTCTCCCTATGAGCAACCACACGAACAATACTCGACATCCCAATAATGCCTATTCAAGGTACATCGATGCCAATCGGGTCAATTTCGACTTCATATCTCCACCATCGCTTCCTTTTCCTCGTATCTTGGTCAGTATTCCTTTCCTAGATTTCTTGTATATATAAAGATGGTCGATCGTTGTTATATATCTATAAACCACCCACAATTATTCATATAGAGAAAACGTTTATTTTTATTACTTGTTACTATAAGTATGGGTGTTTATGTTCTAATTCGGCCAGTTGTGAAAAAAGTAATATGCTAAACTGCTATTTATGGTCTCCAGAACATGCCGACTTATTTACATTTAGGCGGTGTGATCGGTTTTTAATGTTGTATGAGTACCCCCTATTAAGTACTTAATTTCAAAAGTAATTGACCCAATTTATGTATTTTATTTTATTTTATTTATTTTTTTGGCAGAATGAAAGAGTTGGTGTTGATCCATGGTTATGGTCACTTCAGGAAAGAACTTTGACTTTACCTTCGTCCATGATAAGGTTATCTCTAAAGCAATATGCCCATTTTATGTTTAAAAAACACACACACATATACACATATTAGATTACGTTGTAAACTTGTAATTCACTATAATCGAGGGTTAATTACTATATATATTGTAGATGAGGTGGTGATTTTGCTGCTCTAAAAATTGTAAATAGCATATTTTTTTCCTTATTTGATGATTAAATAGAACATGTGAAATTGCAGTTTCCCACGACCTCGTATGCAACTTGTTGGGTTCCGCAACAATATGATGGCAAACAATACTAATATGTTGCCAAGACCAACGGAACAATCCCGACAACAACATTCTGAACTATCTCACAGCGACCAAATGACCGCTTTGAAGACGCTTAAAAAAGTGATTTTCAATCCGACTCCGAAAAAGATAGTACAAAGAGTAGGCCGGTTTTATAGGCAACAAGATGCTAGAAAAGCGTACGGAGACCAGAAGACTCACGAACAAGTGGAGGAAGATGACGATGATGATAACAAAAGGTGTGTTGTTTGCTTGGAAGACTTTGAGGCAAAAGAAGTGGTGATGGTGACGCCATGTAATCATATGTTTCATGAGGAATGCATCGTGCCGTGGGTAAAAGGCAACGGAAAATGTCCGGTTTGCAGGTTTTCGTTTTGTGAAAGGAACGAAGATAGCGGAGAATCGTCTACAAGGAATGATAACTCGGTAGATGATCGGTTAAGGAATGAGTTGGTTTCTTTTGTAACATCAAGGGGTAGTCGTTCTACCACTATTGAACCCTTTTGGGCTTGATAGGAACTTGAGATTTAAATAACTAAGTGGACCAAAAGTATCACCCTACTTTAATATACAAAATTGTATGAGATTTAGGGCAGATAAAGGGGGATTTGGTAAGTTCACCTGTCTAGGTCAAACTGGTTTGAGCAAGAACCGGTTCGTTTTAAAAACCGGTTAAGAGATATAAGTCGAACCACTCAGACCGGTTACAGTTTGGAACCGAAATTGGTTCTTGGTCCAAACTGGTTTGGACCGGTTCCTCTGCTTAATAATTCATTTTAAATCATTATACAAACTAATAAAACATATTTTTTTATTGAAATTCAAACTTAAAATATTATAAACACAAGTTGTACGAGATAGATAGGTTACACATATATATGTTTTTAAAATGAAAATACGAAACGATAACTCGATCAAACGTTCATGTTTGAGTTTATTTCATTGTCGCCGCCGCCGTAGCTCGATCTTTTCTTGTCGTAAGTCGGCTTGTTCTTCTTCATCGGAAAGTGGAACCGAATCCCCCATTGCCATTTGGAGTTTAAAAATTTGTGTGCATGTTTGAGTGTTTTTGAGAGGTAGAGAAGTGGGTAATGTTTATAACACACCATGGGGCTCTTTATACAAGAGATTAGGGTCAAAATGATGGAAAAAAAAGTGTCAAACGGCTATATTAATGCTCTTAAAATGCAAGCGTACAAACCGGTTCATACGCAAAGGAGGGGAAACCGGTTACAACCGATCGGATTGGATGGTTCGGAAATCGGTTTGAGTGAAACCGGTTTGGATCGGTTTCGATTTCGATTTGAAACTGGCTTAGAACCGAAAAACCGATTCGTTTTTTGCACATCTAGTAATAGATGAGATTGGAGAGAGATTAAAATTTTAGAGGAAACGTATTCGATTTGGGGAAGGATGTGAAGGGTAAAATTATTTTCATAATAAATGAAGATATAAATAAAGTTAATAAATACTCTATGTGATTTGTCACAAAAATAGGTTTGTAGTCTAAGTTATTAGAGTAAAGGTTTATATTTATAGTTTCATACTAGTTTTTTATTCCCGTGTGTTACACGGGTTAATTCAAAATTTTGTGGTGAAGTCAAGTTTCTTTTTTTATTAATTAAACTATAACCAAACTTTTTGTTTATTATATAGTATAGAGTATAGATACATATAGATAGATGTAACTTAATAAACTATATTATATATTAAATTAAATAATTAAATAATTAGATATTAAATAATTTAGAAAACAATAAATAAATAGTGGATATATATATCCAAAATTAGATGATCCGCTACAATAAATAAATAGTGGATATATATATCCAAAATTAGAAGATTCGCTTGTAAATGTTTATTGGCGGGAAAAATTGTTGAGGATGAATGTGGTGGTGCAACATGGCAAATTTTGGTGTCAAAAACTTTTCTTTTATTATATATATAGATATAGATTTGTAATACTTTCTAACATAAGATTACGAAAAACAAACTTTATGTTTATATGAAACTAGTCAGTGACCCGGGTATATACCCGAGGCTTTAATATTAAAAAAAAGTTATACGAATAAAAATATAAACCAAAAGTGAAAAGAAAAATAGAAGTAAATAATACATAAAGTTAAATAGTCGATTATAATTCAGTAATGTTAAATTTACTGATTTGAAAAAAGAAACTTAAATACAATATTTTTTGTTACATTCCTGAATTTGTAATTTAAAAGACTTGATTCAAATAATGAGATGAACCGTTTGCATCGAACTTGACTATCATCTTTAAAGTGTTTTTTGCTTGAGAGATTTTCAAGGACTACCACCTCTTAATAACTTGTGCTACACCAAATAAAGATTCTGCCACATCTACATAAACATCATTACATAAACGGTGTTTTTAGTATTGAGAGCGATTATATACGGAACCCGTGATTTTCCGCCAGCCATTTAACTCATTTCTCTTGTATACATGGCACTCTTCTACAATCCTTCCCAACTCTAATTTTTTACCTTGTTTATGAAATATGTGGTCATGAAGCTGAAATGAAAAATTGCATACTTCATCATTGGACCTCTAATATCATCCTAACCAATGAGATCAAATAAAATCCAACTAACATTGAGCAGGCACCTTCAAGTTGTATGAGACTAAACTATAGGCACCAAAGAGGAAATATATTTATTATAACCGGTCAAAAAGGTGTTAGATTAATAATTAAAGGGTGAAAGAATAATAACTGAAGTATATTAAAAAAAAAGTGATATAGTAGTGTAACTATAGGCACCAAACAAAAGATTGTTATAAATTTGAAGACAGACAATATACAATTGAACAAAAAAATCTAATGGTGAACATTAGCAACATGCTAGAAGCTTGAGAGAATTTGCGGACCACAACTAATTTAAATTAGGGAAGACCAAATTCTAATGGTGAACATTAGCAATGAAGCTGATACATACTACAGAAATTAGAGAAAACATATCGCATGACACATAGGGCAACTAAACTTGATATTTAATTATTTACCTCAGGGCCCCTAGTGCCATCCATAGAAGCTTCTGCTTGTTTTTCATAAGGAGTAGCCTAATATTAAAACGAACAATCATAGTCATTCGGATTCGAATTCATAAAACAGAACAATATGAGTTAGTAATTGATGTACTCACAATTTATTACTACCACAATCAAAACATATTCTATCACAAAATGTGAATTCATAAAACAGAACAATATGAGTTTCATTATCTATTTCATTTAAGTAAAAACATGTGTACCTGTTGTAGTTTTACAGAAGTCCTTGAGAGGTGTTGGCAAGTTAGCAATTATCAACATGTCACACCCCCTACTAAAACAAACTAAAGACCTCATGTCACACATGTTTCATCCATAAAGTGAATATTCTTACACCCTCCTAAATGTTTTTATTATTATAGCTTAAAACCCAAAAGAAAGATATTTGATATAAATGAAAAAGCAAACCTGAATTTATCAGGTTTACAACCTCTGTTTTTGACCTCATTCTCACCATATTAGGGCATAAACTTCCATTTACTCCCATTTCAGCTATTTAATTTACAACCTCCGTAGAAAACCATGGTCTTGGATATAGGGAGTTAAAACGCTTTTGAATTTCAAGGTCAATGGTTTAATATTAACCTCCAAACTGACCCTCAATCGATGGGAATGGAAGAGATCTGCGTTACTGTGGACTAACAAATAACAAATCTGGTAAATCAGAACATAAATCTTAAATCGTAGAAACGCTAGAAAAGGCAAAATTATAGAAGGTTACCAATAATCAGGGTTTGAATGTGATGGTGGCTGCGAGAGAAACCCTAAATCCTAAAGAGTGTGCGTGTGAAAGAGACCTGAAGTTAAGAGCTTAGAACCTTAAGTACTTCGGGTCATAAGAAATGGGTTAGTGAAAGATCCGCGAGTTTAAGCATTTCAATTGAATAATTAATTAATTCAAAAACGGGAGAAATTGACAAATCAGTAAAATCCAATGTGGCACACCTTAAATTGTGCCACTTGGACTATAAAAACTCATATTTAATATAGGTATAGAAGATTACAAGTTTCTATCTTTTATGTTTAAAAAACAAGCTAAACATTCTTTATGTTTACTTTTTGCTTTAAATTACACATTTTAGTGATTTAGGAAGATGGATATGATGGATACACATTTTAGTGATTTGGCATGCTTAGGCTATCCGTAACGGGGCGTTATGGGGCAAAAATTTGTAATATGACGTCCCATGTAACGTCCCGCACCACCCCCCGGGGCGCCATGTTAGGTTTGGAGGTTGAAGGCGCCATGTTCATGGCGTCGGACATCTCTCTTGTTTTTTTGTTTTTTTTTATTTTTTTTTTGTTTTTTTTTATTTTTTTTTGTTTTTTTCCTATTGGTACACCTCATACCTCATAACCCCCATCCTCATACCCCCCAGTACACCACTTTAGCCATGGAGCCCCTCTTGATGACGTGGACGCCACATGGCGCATAACGCCCACAAGGAGCTCCATCCACTATGGATAACCTTATTAAACATAAATGATGAAACCTACAATTTCATATAAATGTAAAGGATGTTTTCAGTAATTTTATCTACTTTCAAGGTTTAATACTAAATTTAGTTAAAATTTTAGTCAAATTTGTGTGAAATGTTATTTTATTTCTTTTACAACCCAAAATGATCATATGTGTCATCGACTAAAAAGCACAAAAACCTCAAACCCCCCCCCCCCTTTCATGTTTATGACGTCTCCAGCACACTGCAAATCTTGAGACACCTCCTTTGATTCACCAACATAAAAAGGAATTCCTTTCATTTCAAAATCTAGAAAAGTAACAGACACAACTCAGGACAACACATATAGAAGGCGGGCAACAAGTTGCGCCGCCACCTCTTTTTGAATAGCAAACTCTAGACGTATAAACACAACACTCTTCGATCTAGAGCCCGACCATTCCCGTACATGACTTTCTGAATCCGGCTCAACATGGACGCCGCCTCCGACTCAAAATGCCCAAAAGTATCAAAAGCGAAGAGAACAAACACATGTTGATTTTCAATACACGCTTTCTCATGTTTGTTCACCTTCCCAACAACCGTGAAGGTGTTGGACCTCAGCCCCACAAGGGGAGAAACCCCCGTCAAATCGACACAGGCGTGCTTCCCATTCTGCAACCCAAAAATAAGCATGTCAGCCGGCCTGAGAATTGAGCGCCCATCCAAGGGTTAGACAGGAAGTTAACAGGAGCTTCCTTCCTGGCTGAGATCCTCGCCCGCCTGAAAATGTCAAACAGGACGAACCACATCGTGTTGGTATTTAAACCCCTGGAGTTCTTTGCAGTGAACGACGTGCTCCCCAAACGAGTCCATACACGCCTTGTTACAGACGGGGCATTTTTCATTCCACGGGAAACAAGGGAACCATGAGGCGATACTTGACAATAGACCGGTATTCAACGGGTGACATGTGTTGCCCCAACTCGTCAATAGGGAAAGCGTGGAGGAAATCCTGCGCATGTGGTTGACGGAGGCATTCCCACACGGCTTTTTGCCTGGCTGTCATCTCATAAATAGCTTCCATTTCGAGCATGTTTTTACCAAAAGGGCATTCGCCAAAAAGTGTTGGGCTTTTGGTAGGGAGGTGTCCTTATTAGTGAAACCGCTCAGATCAAAGCCCGGAATTACATCATGGAGACCAGCCAGAGCATTATCGTAATCGGGGCCCATATCATAAACCTCGCTCTCCCGTAAAATATGGTCTTATAGCGGCCCAAGTTTGGGCACGCGAGGCCACAAAGGCGTAAGATGTTGCCTCGACCGCCGAATAGACCCCAAGACCCCCATGCCGGATCGGCAAATGTCACACCCCCAAAAATCCCACAAGCGATAACGCACCGCAAGGAGCGTGACAAACCAGGATCGCAGTCCATTAGTTACACCAAACGATCAGTAATTAATAAAAACTTTTCATATTTCATTAAATATAAATTCAGAGTGTTACAACTTGCGGAAGCGTAAGTACAATTAAATTATTTATGTAAAGACATCGTCACCCAAGGTGACGTGGCTTGTTCAAAGACACTAAAAGGGTTTCGAAGTCTCATGCATGCGTACTCGTGATACTCGAACATCTGCAACCTGAGAATAACATGCTAAAAAGTGTCAACACAAAGGTTGGTGAGTTCACAGGTTTATCAGTTCAAAAACAGTTCCAGTTTAATGTAAATCGGCTGTTCAACAACAGTTCACGTTCAGTTTAAAATCCAGATAATATATCAATAGCTAGCTAGGCTATTTTCAAGAAATCAGTGCACGTTTGACTAGATAAACTAGCTATCCAGTTATTGAAGCTCGACAGTTCAATTGCGCCTCGTTAAGACTAAGAAGTATATTACACCCGTTCGATATCCAATCGAGTCAGCGCGACTGACCCGGGTGGGGCTGTCAACCCCAGTAGATCTACCAAATAAGTTCCCGCTGATGTCACATTGACAGTAACTCTAAAAGTGAGGACTTTATCATAAGTGTGCCACTATCATTCAGGTGATATAATTATCTAACAGTTTAAATGTTTGCATGCATGTTAATCTCCCCCAACAGGATTAAAATAGTTAAAAAGGGGCCGTGAAACTCACCTTTGAGTGCACAACAATTCCAGATAATTAACCACAACAAGTATAGCAAATAGCAGCTTGTTCTACCAAAGATCTAACGAGCATAATGATATAAGTGTGTTTTTAGTCGAAAACGACTAAGTCTAACGAAAATGATGAAAACGAATGATCCTGAAGTCTAGTACAAATCGAGGATGACACGTTTTCCGAATCTGAGTGATTATCGAAATGATGCAAAAATATAATATATCGATAATATATATTTTCTAAGGTAAAAGATCCAAAACGAATATATATATATATATATATATATATATATATATATATATATATATATATATATTATATAAACCAAACGCGCAAATGATGTAAATAACGAATTCACAAAACAAGATACATATTAGAAAGTTCCCATAAAAATATCTAATCGTTTCAAGAAATCAACGATATATGGTCATATACTAATCTACCCAAAATATATATATTTTACCTTTTATGTGAAACCATGGTTTTTAAGTTAATAGATATTAAAACTATACTTTTAATTTAAAATGTCAAAGTTTACGCGTTTAATGGTCAAAAATACATTTTTCGGGTTTAAACATTCCTAAGAAACCGTTTTAAACGAGTTTTGGCTGACCAAATGCATAAAATTTGCGAAATAAAAATAAAATGGAGATACAGAGGTTGACCGGGATCGAACCCCCAATCTCTCACACACAACACAACAAACAAACCATTGGGACAAGTCTCTGAATCGAACATCCAGTGGACATAAATGATTTTATTTAGTAGCAACGACCAGACAAAACATAAAAAGAAATGCAGTGGCTGGGTTTCGAACCCGTGACCATAGGGATCTCAGGCGCACCCCTTAGCCACTGTGCTAGAGACGCATTTTTGTTATAAATCAGATCCAAGATACTTTTATCTAGTCTGGTCGCAATGCCCCTTTCTTCTTCCTTAGAACTCCGGTGATCGGAGTTTTATTCAGGTCACCGAAAAAACGCGAAACTTGATACGAGACGCTCAAAAGTTTGCGATTAACACTAAGGAATAATTACCTTGAGTCGGAGATGAGAGGTTGACGTGATTTGATGCCGAAAATGAACCCGAAACTTCAAACTCGAACTCCAAACTTGAACCGGTTGCTTCACAACAGTTCGTGGCTATCTCACGGTGGTGTACGACGTCCAATCAGTGATTGAATGGTGGTGTATCAGTGGTGGCCAGTGGTGGTTCTTGGTGGTTTTTGTGTCGCCGGAAAAACTGGAACGAGAGGGGAGGATTGCGAGAGTTGAGAGGGTGTTGTGTTTGTGAGTTTGATGCAATAATAACCCATATCATTGATGGCACACACACTAGAAACCGATGGATGATGATGATGATCGGTGTCCGATCATTGGGTCCTTTGAAATTATGTAACCGATCATTAGTATTCAAATATTGATTAATTACATAATTAGTCCCTTGAAGAGTTTACATTATAGACACTAAGTTTGACCAATTTCTAAGTTAACCCTTGTGGGTTTAGATGTATAGAAAGCAAGTTTAGAAACTTACAAGGTTTACCCCTCAAAGTTTAGACTAAAGAGTTTGAGCTAACGAGGTTAACGGGGCTAACTTAGACGGCGACAAAACTAATATAAATCACTACATGATTAACGCTTGACGTTTCTAAGGATATAAACCCAAGATAACCACATAAAATGATAAATAATAACTCGTAATTATTTCTTTTAGGTTCACATAAAATCATAGAATAAACCCACATAAAATCATAAAACGATTTGTATAATTTCACAACACGTCGTCACATAAAATCATAGGATAAATCGTGTGAACTTATATATAAATATATCACATGAAATCATAAGATGAAATCATAGAATATCAAACGTTCAGACTTATGGGCATGCTCGTATCGTGATGATTACATAAAACCGTAATTTGTTAAAGTGAAAACAATCAAGACAAAAATGTTCACACAGCATTTAATCCAGTTTTCCTTCAGTTAATGTCAGGAAAGGACCTGAAAATACGGATTGTCACAGTATACCCTTGTTAAAGAATTTTCGTCCCGAAAATTGAATAACGTGGTTAACAAGTTGGTCACAATAAAGAAAATTTTCTTAGTTGTCACATCATCCCCTTGTTTAAAGAATTTCGTCCCGAAATTTAAATCAGTGACAATTGTTTAAAGAATCGAATTGACATTTACGTATCGAAAGAATTCAGGTTTCCTTCTCCAAATAAAGTGATGGATGTTATGATCAAGAATGTGTACCCGATGTTGAGAAGATGTCAAATGTTTAAGGATTTTGAAAATAATTCAAAATGAAGGTATAGAAAACGATTTTCTGATCCAGGGTTCTCCTACGAGAAGAGTTGAACATATGTAATACAGGAATCATGTTGCGTGACCAGGTCGAACAGAGCGACACGATAACATAAGTATCTGAAATCAAAATCTCAATGTGAAGAAAGGGTCATAAAGTCCGAGTAGCCTCCAGCTATTGTGTGCAATGCTATGAATGAGGTTCTGATTTTAAGTTTCGTTTTCGCTTAAGGCATTCGCATTCACCAACAACCAAGGTGAATCGGAGAGAAGGGAATTTGAGTATGAGAAAATTGTGTGTGCATCAAGTCAATCAGTGTTTAATAAACCCAATGTCGAACAAAAACGTAAACGTCTGATCTTACCTACCAATTAACAATTAGCATAGAATTACACAAGGCTGATCAGGTTAACATGAGGACCCATTGATTGATTTAGTACTTTTATGACCAATTAAGTTTCGCATGATTCATAATAACATTGAAATTCATATTTCATGCAATAACGATTCAAATAGCATACGAGTCTCTACGAAGGTTTATTTTAAAGGTTTATGTGGTCAAAGCGTACTAGCATGCAATCTATCATGAAGGTTTTACCATACATCACATACAATTGTCCCACACCTTATATACTAGCATACGACCCTAACATGACATATCTATAGCATATAAGTTCATAAACTAACCAACAAAACCCATACAGTGCAAACTTGACGGGGTAACTTCACACAGTCTTGTCATTCCCACCGAGGTAGGAGACTTAGGACCTTGTATGGTGTATGGTTTTCATACTCAATCAAGTTATTACATTCAGAACATGTCATTTTCCGGTTCCTAACACGTCTCCTACGCATAACTAATCATGCAATTCTACACAACTTGTGTTTAAACCAGCACTTCAATTATTGATCAAATTATATACCCTAAACATAGGATAAGATTATCAAAATTTAGCATGCATAAACACGTATGTTTTATAAGCATTTCTCATGAGAAGATCGGAAGCAAACAAACTATTTATCAGGGTTACATAGTTCAACAGTTACTATCATGCTAAAACATAACTTTTAAAACACAGATTTTGTGACAAAATGACTGAGGTTCAACGAGAAATCCAATCAAGAGCCCTTGGAAATTTAAAAGGTAACACGTAGCAGTGTGTTTTAGAAGATAATTACTCAATTATGTTAAGAACTATTCAAGGAATAACATATACAATTAGGTTCAAATAATCTAGAGTGCAGTATCAGTATCATGCAAGATATCATCATGCACATTACCTTGCTAAAGAATCCAAAAATTAGGGCGAAAGTTCAACAAAACAAAAGTGCAAACTATAGGATACCGAATATCGAAAGGTGCTCATCAAGCATTAGAATAGCAAATTTAGGAAGAACATCTTCAACAACTTAGTTCGTGTTCGAGTAAGCGATGAGATAGCAAGCTTATAATAGTCGCAACTACACATTCCAAGAATGACACGTGAGTTTAAAGATAGCAAGCTTATGATAGTCGCAACGGGGAGGTGTTTTCACACCTGAACCGGGAAGTGCGTGAGTGAAGTATCCCATGTAGAAACGGGGTAATGCTAAGGCTAGAAACCTCGTATAAACCTGTGGGAGGTATTGGCCACGACCAATATAATGTATGCGTGAGTGAAGTATCCCAGGTAGAAACGGGGTAATGCTAAGGCTAGAAACCTCGTATAAACCTATGGGAGGATATTGGCTACGACCAATATAATGTATAAAAACCTTGCTGCGGGCAAGGGTAAATAAAAGTTGTAAGCTAATGAAAATTTTAACTCTGTAGATCAGTAACGGACCATGATGGCGGTGATGCTACAGAGGAACAGAAGAAGGGAGGCTCTGAGAGCCCAAATATCGATAAGGCGGGTAGAAATGGGGTAAAGCCTAGGCGAGAAACCTCGTATAAACCTGTGGAAAGTTATTGGCCATGATCAATAAAACTTAGAAAACCTTGCCAAGGGCAAAGGAACCTAAAATTGATAGGTAATTCTTGAATCCTACTATGTTAGGATCATGTTTTGTCTTGAAATAACCATATAATTGTTAAACATGATACAATGGGTAAAAAGGGTTCTAGGGAGCCACCACCATGTATCATGTGGTATTTGATCGTAAATGATTCATCGGAACCATAGATCATAAATGAGATGAAAATTTCTCAAGGTAACAAGATAGCAGTGTGACAAATAGTTGTGCAATGTTGTATCTTGAAACGCGTGAATATTTATATTCTTGTGAGGTAACCTTGCTATAGGTAAGGAAAACCCTAAAAGTTGTCAAATGTGAGACGTTGATTTTGCAGGAAAATTGTACCCAAGCAAGTGGATGGATGATGACACATACGGCTCCAAAATGCATTGGGCTAGGACTCGAATGCATAATGGGCACGTGCTAAGGTACAACCAGGTGGGACTACCCAACCTGGATTACATTTTGATAAATGGTAATGCATATACATGTGTCTAAATCGGGTCGAAATAAGAGTCTGGACCCATGAGGTCATAATTTGAAATTGAAATTGAAATATAAATGAAATGGAAATTTGGTGAAGAACGACTCTGTAGGAGCCGCGAAGCCAATATAATGAAATGGTAATTGGTGAAGAACGACTCTGTAGGAGCCGTGAAACCAATGCAATGAATGTGATAATTGGTGAAGAACAACCCAAGAGGGAGTATTGAAGCCAATAATTTAAAACAAGGTTACATTTGGGACGTCCTTGGATGTACAAAGGCTGAACCTTATATGGAATTGTCATAAACGTAAGGTTAACGAATAACCATATAACTAATGAGTTGAAATGGTCATATGTTTTAATTGACGCCGAAACCGTAGGAGGGTTGAATCATGTTTGTATGCGCAATCATAATGGTTAAAGATATAAAATTGTGTGTCAATTAAATTGCCTTTTAAGTAACTTGAGATAAACCCAACTCTAGAATTGATATATATATATGAAATGGAAAATAAGAATAGGGAGAAACGGTGTAAGGAAATGAAAATCTGAGTCAACCGGTTCAAGATGAAGATTTCCGGTTGAAGATTTGCTCAAACGGAAAACACTCAAGCGGAAGACTTGTCAACCGGAAAAGCTCAAGCGGAGAACATTTCCGGGTTAAACTCTTTTATCCAACAGTATAAAGAGTTCAACCGGAAAAGTACTGAAAGTTCCCTTTTGCAGAAATC
>JBCNJP010011163.1:0-17948 GCA_039602395.1 Deinandra increscens subsp. villosa
TTGGCGGATTATTTTGAAGGCCTATGTGATAGAATAGGTGAAAATTAGCTGGGTTATTGTTATATTGGGTCATTGGCCCATTTTAGACATGTTTGGGTCCTCAATTTAAAGAGTTTAAGGGGAGTTTAGTGGGCCATTGAAGTCAAATACGGGAATTGACTATTAATTAGGGTTTTTAAGTTGTCTTGTTCTCCAAGTTGGAGAATCCCTATATAAGGGAAGCCCTCCCCTCATTATTAGGTTGCTTTTTTGGTGTTTTTGTGCTAATTGGGGTTTACGAAATTCCCAAGAGAATTTCAATTTTAGTGTTGCAATCAAGGTGATTAGTAAAGTGTTTTCTTCTTCTGGTTTGTGTTCTTATCTTGTTCTTTATTGAATATTCATATTACTTTTTTTATTAGACTTGAATCACCTATAATCACCGGATTCCGCACGGTGATTATAGACTTTGATATCGCGTGAGGGTTTAATTCGATCCTTACAATTACTAGAAGAAGGGCCTTTAAAGCCGCGCGAATGATAACGCGCACTAGTTTTATGATGCACAAAAATACATGTCATTAAAAAATGTCATAATTTATAAAATATAAGGTGTAGATGACTGTTTTTTTAAGCGCCATAAAACTACTATCATAAAAATCAAGAAAAAAACATGGACTACATATTCAAATGTGCTCGCCATCCTATTTGTCATTTTATGTTTTTATTTCTCCCGCTACGAATTTCAGTTCTCGCTCCTCAAAATCTCTCTGTTATCTCTACCTCACCTAATCAAGTCCTAAATCCATATCTGCTTCTCCCTTACTCTCTCCACTCACCAATTCCTGTCTTCCGGCTACGGTGAATTTTCCATTCTACTCACATATTGCCATCCCTCCTCTTCTTCCCCGAAACCCTTAAACAGAGACGAGACACTGACCTCCTTGAACACATCAATTTCATATTCTTAAAGGATTCTATGGTGGTATAGGATAACCCCTCTCACTCGTCTGTACGGTATCGCTAGTACTCCTAGTGTTACTACTGACGTCTCCGGGTGACCTAGTCTCCATCTCACTCGACGCTTGTATGTATCCCCTAAAATTATGCAAATTTGTAGTGACCTAGTTCGATGTATTTTCTTCAATTTCACGTGAAAACTCAGACTAACCAAAAGTGTATGTTCTATGTTCATTTTGTGATGGTATGAATCAATACTCTTTTGGTCAACTAAATAATGGGGAGATTTCTCGATGGCTTTGTTTTGCCTTTCTTTCGTTAACAGGTACTGTTTTTCCCTCCATTCATGGTTTTTAGAAATTCAAAACTAGACAATTTATGGATTGGGGAGGGGTTGGCGTTGTTGTATTGGGTGAGATGTGGCTGTATGTGAGATTTTACGGCGAAGGAGAGAAGGTTGTTTCATGATGTTGTAGGATATGGCTGAAGGATGGCAAAACCTGTTATTAGAAGAATAATGAATCTAATCCTTCCTAATGGAACTTGTAGCGGATTTGATGAAATAACAATAATGGATGACAATGGTGTGGAGTGGGTAATCTTCTTCAGCTACTATGTAAATTTATACCTAGATTCAATCACAGGATAAATGCTTCTACTACTCATCTGAACCCGATATCGATGCTTCTTAGAAGAACAAAATATTCACAACAGATGCTCAGAATGTTACCGCTACAAATACTGGTAGCTTTTAGAACACTTGGTTCTACTACTCAAGATATGAGGCCTTTAGGTACATGAATAGTTCATAAAATAAATCTCAATTAACCAATTTTTGAATAATGGCTTGTGGAAGCACATGTGAAAGGAGTGGGTGTAGTAAGGGAGTTGTCCAACAAGGCTTAGAGTATGTGCAAATGGTAAGTGCTTATGCTGATTTTAAATTTTAACAAATCACGTGTCTTAGAGATGTAAGTTTGAGCATGTCATTCGGATTTGGTAAGGGGCAGTACAAGTTTGGTGGTAGATAGTAACCTTTATGCAATGTCAAATGATATTTTGTATGTGCCTTATGATTACTGTGTTGACTTGTGATCTTTTCTACTTTGATGATTGTAGTTATTTTTTTTTATGATTATGGATTATATATATGAAGGGTGCCAAGGGTAAAGGGCCTGCAAAAAGGAATGCCTTGAAGCCTACTGAAGACCAGTTCATTTCCTGTTTGTTCTTATGTTCTAGTGACTGTTGCATTATAATTATTCATCATATTAACCTTTATAGACTTGGTTTCTGAAATCAGTTGTGTATAGTTCATATTTAAAGTGAATATGAAATTTTCTTGATTGAGTGAGATCACAACGAAAAATTCAAATTGGGTCGGGTTAGTTTCTGTTTTGTTTACCTGCAAACACTTACACTAGGCTTTATTTATTATAAGTAGTGAATGTAATGAATGTCCTAGATATGAACCGTTTTGTATCCTACACAAATATTAACTTTCTTTTTTACTTTGCTTTGAGGGGTCAACATCCATCAGCGTAAGTTCCTGCTTTTTTTCTAAACAAACGTCAACAGTTGGATTTTTTTTTATTTTGCCAAGCAAATACTTACATCTTCTTGGAGTTTGATTTGAAAAAAGCACTTAGAAAGCTCACTAGAATACCTGTTAGTGTTGTGAAAAAATGCCTTGACCTTTGCTATTTGTGTGGTTTGTTTGAACATACATGTAATCTATGCAGGTAATAACCTGTGATTTGGGAAGGGTCTAGTGGCTGGAAAAACAACTGCAGCTGCTGCAATAGCTAACAAGGATAAAGATAAGAATATGCCTATTTATCGGTCTACACGAGCAGGCCTACAAGTATATGCTAAGTGGGATTACACAATAAGTTTTCTTACAATATGCTTTGTCCTCCATAATAACCAGTTAATAAAGCCAAGTATATACCTTAATATTTTCCATATTTGATTTGTTGACATACTATCTATTGTAAGGCAGGTCAATTTTTCAATGCATACTATCTATTGTAAGCCAGGTCAATTTTTTCAATACATCTAAATGTTAACATAGGTGGTCTGCCAAAAATGTGTATTTTTTTGCATAAAATGTGTAACTTAGAGTTTGAAATAATGGCAGTCTGTTGGATCGAAATCTGGCTACAGAGTTTAACCAATTACAAGGTTTTACTTAGAATTAACCAAGCGGAAACAAGTTAACTCTTATACTCTGTTAAAGTGTAAATATATGGATCGTTTCCAGATCATAGAAGGATAGAGACGGAAGTTTGTCATTCAATTATAGTCAAATGATTACAAACCGAGAGAGTATACATCGTTTGGAGCTCTAGAGGAGGTTTGGACATAACCTCCTCTTTCACACAGATCACACTGAATGAAATGAACAAACTTGAAGATGACCAACATACCAACACCTATTTATAGGTGAACCACCCTGCATACCACTTTGGTACACCGTACCAATTGGTACGCCCGTACCGATTGGTACGGTGGTTGGTATGTTGACATCATTACAACATTACAAACACAATCTTCTAATCTATTCGCACAGTAACAGCCACACACAGAAATTTGTCCTAACATAAAGTAAAACGAGACGAAATCGAATACAAACCAAGTACAACATTAATATGAGTAAAAACTGGGCATTCTTGATGATTCAAAGTACATACATGAGTGATTTGCACACACTTGGACTTAACAGATTACAAGTGTCTATTTATAGTGCCTAAGGAATCAAGGAGAGCCCTTGATTCCTCTAACGATCATCTTGACCGTCAAGTAAAGATACATGAACTAGAATAATATTAAACTAGTATAGAAGATAAAGTGTCAACTTCTTGTCAGGTGAAGAGTGGGAAAAGCAGGATCAGGTATGTCAGAGACAAGTGGAAGAAGTTAAGTTGTTGTCCGAGATAACTCTCCTTACCGAGGTAACTTGAGTTATCTCAGGCACATCCACTGTCCGAGATAAACTGTGCTCCCGAGAAAAAATGCCTTCCGAGATAACTAGAAGTTATCTCGGGCAGTTTTTTCTTCCGAGATAACTTATCTCAGGTCTTCTATGCCTTCCTAAATAACTTATCTATAGCTGACTAGCATCATTTCTTAAGGAGAAATAATTCCTTACAATCTCTCCCTAAGATGATGCTTCCAAAATCTTCTGAATAACTTACTAAATGTACAAAAAAAAATGGACTCAAAATCTTCTTGAACAAACAAGTGCAATCTTCAACATAAATAATTTCTTCTACCGATTTCTTTCCTTATCAAATTTGAATAATCTGTTTGTAAGCATGCAATCCAGTATTGTATTTGTGTCATTAAAGTTCCATTCACCTGGATTTATCTCCCTTTGTCTTGTGAATGAACCATCAGCTCGATATACTATGTAGCGATCAGTAGCTAGATCCAATTCTACATGGGTGATAGGAAAGTGAGATTTGATAGGTTTAGCAGATGAAGTTTCCCTTGTTGATGTGTCAAAATGCATCTTTATCTTCAGCATCAAGGAATGCTCTTGAGCACTCAGTCTTTTACCATCACCAGCCAGATTTCTCACATCACCAAGCTCTAGATCAGATAGATTCATGTAAGCTTCATCACTGATGAGTCTCAAAACTACATTGGTGCTTGTGGTGAATAGGTAGATGTTTGTATCTTCATCAAATTTCCAGGAGAGGATTCTTCTTCTTTCAGCATGCAAATTTTCAAATTCTTTCTCATCTGAAGATGATTCAGAGTTGGAGGAAAAAACTTGAGATCTTTTTCTTTTTTCCATTGTCTTCCTTCTCCTTGAAGTACCTGTTGTTGGTTCTGGTGGGTTCACAAGGTTGGTAGGTTCAGTTGGTGTTGAGGATTGTGGTGCAGAAGGTGGTTGTGTGATGGAGTGAGTTGATTTTTGGACTGAAGGAGGTTGAGATGATTCTATTGTGGGTTTTGGTGTGGATATGCTGAGGGGTTCAATGGGTGTGAAATTGTCAGCTCTGAATTTAGGTGGAATGGGTTTCATTGGTTTAGGCCTTTTAGTGGGTGGCTTTCTGGTTTGAGGTCTACTAGCCCTGGTGGGTTTCTTTGGTAGGAATGGTGGAGATTTGTGTAGCAGTTAATGGAATAGAAGGTGAATTTCCAAGAAGTGAGTCAATGAGACTCATTGGTTTAGGAAGAGGAGAAAGTGTACCTAAGAAAGCTCTGGTGGGTCTAGGAATTCCTGTTCTTTCAGATATCCTGGATTGCTCCTTCCTTATCTCATCATACCTATCCCTTAATGTGTTCAAAGAACAAGGATTTACCGAGTTCTTGTCTTCTCCTAAGAATCTATGAAGTATCTTTTAAGAGCTCTTGTCTCCTCTGGTTTTGTGAGAGGAGCTCTAGCTATTTTTTGTGTCTTTTCAGTCTTCAACTGCTCATGAATGGCATTGTCAGCTTCAAGTCTTTGACTTAACCTGACATTACCTTCTTCTTTCACCACCATAGACATTAATCCAGATAAATTATTAGCAGAGGTTAAGCTAATAGCTTCAGGGTGACTCATCCTCTGGCTAAGATTATGTTTCTCCAACTTATCAAAAGCTCCCAGTTGGCATCATTCGCAGCTAGCCTAATCTTTTCTTTTTCTTTGTTTACAGAAATGTTGGCTTCTTTAGCAAACCTTTGATGCCATTTCTCTTTGGCCTGGTCTAGTTTCTTCTTTCGTTCTTCCATAGACCTTCTCTTTGCTTCTTTTATGATATCAAGAACAGCTTCATTGTCTTGATAAATTTGCATGTTATCTTGAAGCAGAAATGCTCTGCCATTTCTTTATCCAATCGTTCCTATTCCAATCTTTCAATCATATCAGCTGCAAGTACTGAATTTATGATACTTACATCATCAGCAGGAACGGTGGTTTCTTGCCCATCCATAAGCTTTACAGGTTATGTGGCTTTTGTATTCTCAGATGCAAACAGTTTTGCAGGGATCTTCACACCTTCTCTGATTTTTCTCTTCATTTCGTTGATGTCTTTCAACTGAGCTATATGACTTAGCATTCTTTCATTGAATTCTCTTGTCAAATCTTTGTCACACTCTCTTCTCCCATCAATTTCTTCTCCGTACATGTCAAGAATGGGAATAAAAACAGTTCTGGAATAGTCTCCTTATCTTTAGGGTCTCCACATTCTTGTAGGCAGGTTTGAATCTGTTCTCATATTCTGCCTATAGAACTTCATCATCAGTCATCTTCTTTTTACCTTTCCCAAGGTTGTGATTGTCAGTAGGGTAGGTTATGACTTTTTCGCTGATGGCAGCTCTTTTAACATCTTTTGGCAGTGGGTTGATCTTTACCTCACCTGTTCTTGGTATATATTTGGTCCAGTAGTTGGCCAAAATTTCATTTATAATTTCTTCAACAAGAGTACTGGGAACCACATGAGCAATTTCTGAGTGGTCCCTTGCAGGTGGATACTAGGGTCCAAACACTATCAAGTACCCTATTTCATCTCTTATTCCTCCCAAATCAACTGGAGGAGCTTTAATTTAAAGAATTGGTTCTGGTTCCACAGGAGGAAAAGGAGCAAAAGTCAACCGGGAAAAGTTGATTCCCTAATGAATCTTTCTTGCAGATAGCATAGTTAGTGTCTCTGCTTCTTCCCGTATGTTTGCCTGAGTGAATTCAAACCTAATTGGCTGATCTGTATCTGCTGCAAAGAACATAAGTGACTTAGTTTCATCGTCCGGAGTAACTATTATCTCCGAGGTAACTGGATCAGCAGCAGGTTCCAGAGTAAGTTCCGAGGAAATGTGTCCTCCTGAGATAACTTTCTCATCCGAGGTAAATTGTTCACCCAAAGTAATGTCCTCTCCCGACATAACTTCTTCAGCTTCCGGGATAAATGTGGTTTTATTTACCTCAAGAGCTATCAAATCTCTATAATCTTTCAGAACTTCTTCTATCTATTCATCAGCAATATCCATATCAAGATTGTACACATCATCAGTGGTATTAGTGTGATCTTGGATATTCTGTTCATTCTCAGCAGTGTCTTCTTTCAAAATACTTTGAACCTCTTCATCATATTTCTTTCCATCATCATTTTCATCATTGTCATCATCATCATCCATATTTTCTGTTTCAGCATCAAGGTCAACTCCTTCTTCTTCAGCAATTGCCCTCATTTCAGGGGTGATGAAATCTCTTTCTATTATTTCTTTTGCAACTATCATAGTAAAGAGAAATAGTTCCTTCAGGTTATCTTGCTGTGGGGCTACTGCAAGAATGTCAGCCACTGAGACCTTTTTCCATGCTTCTTCTATAGTGAAAGGTTCTCTTCCCACAGAGTTGAATAACTTCAGTCTAACCTCCTTGGGAACTCTTGTGTACCAGTCATACTCAGTAAAGTCTTCTTCTTTGTAGGCCCTATACCCCACCATTTTGGCAGCATTATCTTTATCTGTGGCAAGTTCTTGTGGTGGAGTGGTGGCTTTAGACTTTGAGTCTTCACTTCTGGTAACACCTTCTTTTGCAGAAGTTACCTGCTAATACTTTACTTGCTTCAATTCTTCACCCTGCAATTTCACAGTGTGTGAGAGCAAAGTGAACTGTGTTTGTAAGTTTTAGTACATAACCGTTTCATTTAGTGAAAGCTTGCTCTCTACTGGTTTGAAACCAGTATCCTTGAGCAAAGAAGGACCATCAAGCCTAGCTTGATCATGTCCCTCACCCTTGTTTTCTTGGCTCTTGGGATTCCCAGACACACCTTCATTTACCTTGGGCACCACTAAATGTACCTTTGGGTCAGAAGATGGCCTAGTTTCCATGAATTGGGTCTTATTAATGTTATCACTTTCCACTTGTTCCAGTAGAGAACCAAGTGTAGCAGCAACCCTTTTCACATTAGCCATGTCTACACTCTTATGGCTGAACTCCTTACCAAAGTGTGGTTGGGATGATTTTTCCTTGAAGCTCTTCAACACATTTTCTGCTAATATGGTGTCTAGAGATGGTGTACCATAAGAGGTACATAAAATGTCATCACCTTCAATTTGAGGTGTATATTGGCTTGGTCTAGTTGGATTTTTGCTAGTGAATGAGGGAAGTACATTCAGACCTATAGGTTCATCTCCTTTTGGAGAGTCACCTTTTGTTTGGCTATCCCTTTTGGCTCTTTTCTGCCTAGGAACTTTATCCTTGGCCAGGCTTGAAGCTTGGGTGGCTATGGGTTTGCACAGGTGGAGTAGACCTTCCACCCTCTTTCTCAAGTTTTTCCGGTTCATTGGTGGGGGATGAAATGGCTGAAATATTGATATATTTTGACTGTCTCTTCCTCTTTTTGATTGATAATCGTTTGGAAGAGGAAGGATTTGTAATTGGGGGTTCAACCTCTGCTGGTATCACAGGGTTGTCAGCTGGAGCATTAGGCTCAGGGTTCACCTATGGTTGCACCATTGGTGCACCCACTGGAGGTCTAGGCACAAGTATGGGATGGTCAGTGTCCCTGCCTGTATACCCTTTCTTCTTTTCATTGCTTCAAAGATAAGAATATAAATTTTCATTTGGCACCCATATTTGGTAAATTATAACTGAAAATTTTAAATTAGGTATCAAACATCTTAGAATGTTTGATACCTAATTTTGATAGCTGCTCATTGGTTATTAATATTGTAACATGACAGCCAAATGATCTAAGAAAATAGATATTTGGTTTTCTTTTTCTTTAAATTTCATAAGGTGTCTTGTTTTTATTAGGCAACACAATCATAACAAATTATTAGGCAACACAATCATAATAAATATTTTGTGATATTTTGTATTCAATATGTAATAACATGTAGTAAATGTGAATCCTCTAAATAAGGAATAGGTTCACGAAATTGTAATATATATACATGATTATACTAATGAGAAGGCAAGCAATTCTCCATAAGCTTTTAGTTTTGTCCTTTTATAATCAAAATTCTATTTTGCACATAGCGTGCAGTATACTGCTTCTGCCCAAAAAGTTATAGGTAATTTTGATTCAGCCAACATGGCTCTTGCAGCCTCAATTAGACTTGTATTTCTCCACTCAGCAACACCATTTTGCTGTAGAGTTTTAGCTGCATTGAATTTCCTAGCAATTCCTTTCTCTTCACAAAAAGAGTTTAAAACCTGATTTTTAAACTCTGTACCATTGTCACTTCTTATTGTTTTGACTTTCAAATTGGACTGATTTTCATGCTGAATTATTAGTGCTTTTAAAATATCAGGGGTTTCATCTTTGGTTGAAAAAAAGAACACCCAAGTGTATATTGAAAAATAGTCAGTTATAACAAAGCAATAATACTTTTTCCCTAAGCTCTTCACCCTTGTAGGACCAAATAAGTCCACATGCAATAAGTTTAAGGGCATTGAGATAGAGCTTTCGATTTAGGCTTATGAGAAGATTTGTGTTGCTTACCTTTTAGACAAGCAATACATTGTTCTGTACATGTGAACGTTTTATTTGGTAAACGTTTGACCAAACCAAGTTTTACAAGTTTGTTCATAGTTTTAAGGTTCACATGGCCTAATCTTCTGTGCCATAAATTCGATTCATCAACAGAAAAATGCCTTCTTTTGTTTGCTTTACTTGAAGTCCTAAAAACAAAGTGAGTTCACCCATTGAACTTATTTCAAATTTTGCTTGCATCAGGGCTTCAAACTCCTTGCAATGAGCATCATTTGTTGAACCAAATATTATATCATCAACATAAATTTGTACCATTAGGAGATCCTTACCAAATGTCTTAATGGAGAGAGTTTTGTCAATAACACCTATTTTGTACCCATATTTGATTAGATAACAAGGGAGAGTCTCATACCAGGTCCTTGGTGCCTTTTTAAGACCACACAGAGCTTTTATCAGTTTACACACCTTGTTTGGATGATGTGGATCTTCAGACCCAGGTGGTTGACATACATAAACTTCTTAGTAGGATCGGAATTATGATTCTAACACGATATCTAAACCGATTACAGGTGCGGAATCCAAGTAATCGAGTGATTCAAGAACAGAGATAGAGAAATTGATGAACAAACTAAACAAACAATATAAACGATTAAACCTGGAATTCAGAAAATACGATGCACGCGAATCCTTGGATTCGTCTGGTACACGATTTCTAGATAGAAATCGTAATCTCTCTTTCCTCTCTTTAGCCCCACGAATTCTCTGCTTCTCTAGAATGGCCAACAATAAACTAGGAGGTTTATGTGTGTTTATATAGACAGACACATGAGCTTTCATGGGCTTATTTCAGCCCAGGCCCAAACCCAACATAATTACTCATAATGAACTACAAGCCCACTAGTAATAAGTCTAGCCTATAACTATTTAATATTACAAGCCTCATTATTCTTGCCTTACATTCTTCATTCAATAATCCATATAAAATGCACTTTTGACATCCATTTGGCAAACATGAAAGTTCATGTAAGCAACATAGTCTAAGAATATCCTAATTACTTCTAATCTTGCTACTGGTGCAAAAAATTCATCTTAGTCTATCCTTCTTCTTGAGCAAAGCCTTGAACTACTAACCTTGCCTTATTTTTTTTACCACAATGCCCCTTTCATCTTTCTTGTTTCTGAAAACCCATTTTGCTCCAATTGGTGGTGGTGCATTTTCAGGCAAATCCACTAATTCCCATACTCTTTGTTTCTTGATTTGAAGCAGTTCTCCATCAATTTCGTGAATCTTTGTTCTTGAATCACCGATTACTTAATTGTCTTCAACTTTTAGTCTTCAGCTTTGCTATCTTCTTTTGGCTTGAACTTCGAGCTTTCTCTCAATCAGCATTAGCTTGGACTTCAAATAACGAACAAGTAATGAGAAGAGGATTCTCATGCACTTTCCTCTTTTTGAACGAAACTTTGGTCCTTGCTGAATCAACGGTAACTATCTTGACTTAACTTTGCCTTCAGAGGATAAAATTTTAAAGCCTCTATTTTTGCATTCTTGACTGTATATCTTGAGCTGGCTGCATTTAGCTTCCCTTCAACTTGTGAACAATTTCTTCTTGATCTGTAGAAGTTTCATTTGAACCAACAAACTTCCCCTAAGAAATAGCTTCTTCAGTAGGGTAAGTCATTTTCTGACTGGTTCTTCAACATAAGTAGTAGCGGCAGCAGCAATGCTTTTATCAACAGAGTCCTTAAATTTTCTTTTCCATGACTTTTGTTTTGCATTTAACCTGCAATGCACAACATGGAACAAACACTAACTAGACAATGATGACTGGTTACTGGGTCAGCGGGTAAAACATATTATTTAATCAAAACTCTAATATAGGTTACGGGTTTCCTATAAATACTTCCCCTGAGCCCGAGGACTCTTCACACTTCCCCTGAGATAATACTTATCTCTCCTTCTCCCCCTAAAAAATGGGTCACATCTGGGAGGGGGCATAATTTATTTCACAAAACCCACAAAACATATAAAAACCTTTAAATTAACCTGGCCAAGGTTGTAAAACAAACATTAAAAACTTAAGAATACTCAAAAGAAAAATAAAATTAAAACAAAAAGGAAGAAGTCACTAAAGAGAAAGATTTATTTGGGATCAAACTATCTTTGTTTGAACTGAGGAACCCCTTTCAGCATTTGTTACTCGAACACAAGACTGTCACACACAAATCCTAGGTAATTAATATGTGCAGTCTATCAAGCTTGATCATTCCCTACCACATATTTTCACATTCCCATATCCAGAGTTTTGAATCTCTTCTCGAGACTTGGTTGAGAAGAGAAAGAACAGATCATAAGAGAAAGGAATAATATACAAAGACTTGACGATTTCAACTTATAGCCTTTTTTCAGTCAGGTTGTAACCTCTCATCAAACACATAAGCCTAATCACAAAGTCAGGGCTAAAGGGTTTTGGACGCTAGAGGGTCTCTTTTGTTGTGCACATTGGCATCTTTTGGGGTCTAATTTATATACAGTGATCTGCAAGTACGATAGTACAGACTAACCAGGTCTTTGCTCGTGCAAAACAGAGGAAAGTATGACTAACACGTCAGTACATTCTACACCAGGTCTTTGCTCACATAAAATAGAGGCGAGACTGACTAACGGCTTTGACATCCCCTGGTCTTTTCACACAAAATAGAGGGGACGCCGACTTTTTGAGATTCAATTCAACACTTTGGAGTCCGGCGTGTGTATTGGGAACAATTTCGCAGTCAAATAGAACATGCAACCTAACCTAAGTGTGTTTCCCGTCAAATGTCATATTTTATCTTTAAGTGTTGTGACACATACCTTTGTTTTTTAAACTGAGCCTACCGAGCACATCACCTTGGATCATGTCTTTCACTCCAGCCTTATGTGTGTTAGTTATCCAAAGAGCGGAAATATATTTCATTTCCATCCTTCTCAAACACACAAACAAACGATTAAAAATTAAAAAGTACACTTTGAATGAGGGGTCAACATTTTCCACATTTTCTATTCTTCCCCTTGCTTTTTGATTTTTAAGAACAACTTTTTTTTTTATATTTATTTTGTCATTATTATTATTTTTTATAATAATAATAACACACTGACACAAAACTAAAGATCAAATAACAAAGCAAAATGGCCAAGCTAACTTTCAAAGTTTATTCGATGAAAACTTTCAGAAATGGGTTTTGTTTCATGCATTATCATACTTACCATCAAGAACAAGCAATTGAAACAGTACCTTGCTGATTTTACAGTTTTACCTCTCACAAGGAAACATACCCTCCATTGAAATCTTCATGTCATGTAATAGAGAGATGCCTCCTATCCTATGCATGGAACAATCATTATCATAAACACGTCGTTAATGGAAGTCCTCCTTGACTGTTCCTACACAAGGTGAGAGATCAGTTAGCCATAGGTACCAAGGCCATTGTGGTTATGGGTACTCCTAAAGAGTCAATGAATGTAACTTCTTTTATGCACATTCCCTTTGAGAAATCAGTAATTTGAGTTGGAGCTGCCTTTGATTTTGGTTTCCAAATTCCAGGTGATTTAAAAGTTGTTTTAGTCACCTTTAAAGTAGTGACTTTAGGCATTTAAACCTTTTTCGTTTCAGGAACATTTTTTAAAATAGTTTTAGTTACCTAGGGAGTGGTACCTTTAGGTTTCTCAACCTTTTCCTGATTTGGTTTGCTCACCTTTTTATGAAAATTATCATAATTTGGAAAAACCTGCATTTGATTTGAGAGCTTTCTTTGTTCTTTGGCAGCCCCCCAATTGCCATCAGAAGGTTTAACCTTAGGATTTACAGTCTTCATTGCCTTTGGTGGTTTCACCTTCATTGGCTTAGACTGATAGAAATCCTTAGATGAAAACTTCTGGTTCACAGGATAACAAGGTCCATAGGGGTGATCAAGATAGTTTCTCGCAATGTGACCAGGAACTCTACAGTTGAAACAAGTCTGCTTCTTTGGGTAGCAGTCAGATGTGTATCCATTTCTAGCTTTGGGTTGCTTCTGCTACTGAGGTCTGTATTGTTGGCTTGTTAGATGCTGGATTGACATTGTGGACATCAACCTGGAAAGTTTAGTATTTGGACTGCTGTTGTTTCTGTGGATAATATGGCTGATATGGTTTATGCAAGCAACTTCGTGCCAAGTGTCCGGGCTTTCCATAAGTATGGCATGATTGTTTCTTTGGAAAAGCGGGAGGATGAGAATATTGTCGACCACTGGATTGCCATTTTGGTTTTGCAGCATTTTTGTGAATCCAATATGTTTTGCTATCAGGACGAGTGGACAAACATACTCCTGCTTTATTGGCTGGTGTTGGTCATAAGCATTGTTAACTTCAGGATAGGGGACAAAATCTTAGGGTTTAGATTCCCTTTCCTATTTCACATTCAACACATTATCAGGTTTTCCAAACACAAACACACCAGGGGTTGGGGAACCAGCAACCTGTGGTCCCTTCCCTTTTTTTCACAAATTTTACACAAGCATCAGTTTTTCCTACAGAAAACGCACCGAAAGATGTTTGTTCCCCCCAAAACATTTGACACTCAAAGTTTTGACACGGACTTTGACACGTCAGTGACAAACTAAGGAAATTCAACCTTGTCAATTTTAGAATCATTCAAAATACTAGATTTATGACTGTTATGATTTGCAATGTATTCACTGTCATGCTTTGAAACATCCTCAACTGTTACATTATCTGCATATGAAGGAAGTTTATTACTTTGAGTAGAAGGTGCAGAAATTATAATTGGACATGAAGCAAGTTTGCTTTCAATATACATACTTTCCTTTTTACCATAAGTTGCAATTGCTTCAACAGCAGACAATTTTTCCTTTTCCTCAACAGTAAGAGGCAGAGAGATCATGTCACACATTAAGGGGGGGGGGGGGGGGGGGCAGTGTGAGTGGATGGTTCGACGTTTACTTCAGAGTAAAGTCCTGATTGAGCTTTCACATGTCTAATTCTTTCATTAGAATTATAAAAATGTTGATTGGCTTCCATCATCTTTGAATAAATTGTCAGATGTTTGTCTAAGGTAGATTGGGCAGTGCTAAGGTTGGTTCTAAGTTCTAGAACTTTTTTATTTAACTCTTCTACCCGAGTTTCTGATTTTCTCAAAAGATACTTGTAATCACTTAGTTGGTTTTTAACATATATTCTTGTTTGGTAGTTTCATATTTTTTCTCTAAAAATTCTAGTGCGATCCTTACATTCTCTAACTTCTTGTTCAGTTTTCTCGGGATTCAAACATCCATAAGTAAATTTAGATTGCCAATCTTTAATTAAAAATTCACATGTGGGATTTGAACATTCCTGAGTTTGAGAGTTAACACCAAAAGTACTCGCTTGGATGCCTACCATAATCTTCTTTGGATGAACAAGAGAAAACTTAGTAACCAGAAACCCTTGACTTGGTCGAAAACCCAGAACACAGTCGAAAACACCCTTTCGATCGAAAACACACCACGAGGTCTAGAAAAATTCAACGAACAAAACCCCGTTAAAATTAATTTACACCAACTTAAAATGAGTGGCCGTTTATTGCTTTAAAAACTGGTTAATGTGGACCAATTTTAAATAAAATAAGATGTCGCGATCCGCACGCTGCGCTCGGATGCCGTTTGAGGATGCGTTTACACTTCTCGGTCTTGTTATCTTACGTGATGAAGACGCGTGCTCAGTAAACCGTTAAGACTTCTTGGTCTATAGATTCCAATTTTTAGCCGCAGTTATAAACATTTAGGAACACACAAACTGAGAAAGCTAAAGATTTCATGACAATTGACAAACCTTATTTTCACTTGCACGGTTATTATCTTTCACCTTTGAGGCATGTGTCTTCCTGTACATAAAAAGGAACACTAACTCCTGCATAATTAAAATGAAGACCCATAGCAGCAACTCACAAATTTAAAACAAAAAGGAATCACAAAAGAACTATAAAAAGACATGAGTAAGCAAAGCATGCAAAGGTAGAACCTTTGATTTATAGGTCCTGGTTTGATGGATCTGTTTAGCATACTATTTATATTAAAAAGAGAAAGGCGATACATTGCAGCTCAAGTAATACTAATTCGAGAAGCCATTCATTAAAACTGAACCATCGTTTATTTTTACATAAGACCTATCTACACTGGCCAACAGCGGCCTACAAAAGTTGCGGTGTTTTATAGATGAGTGACTAAGGTTATAAAATGGCAGGAAACACAGCTATGATTGCTGGTCATCTATTCCTGCCCTTTAAGCACCAACCGCATTCTTCGACAAAAGGTGTAATTTAGTTTTTTTTTAAATGGCTTCTCTATAAGTCGTAGATGCTGCACTACTCATTCTGCTGGACAGCACCTTCACCACCATCTGTATAATTAATGAGCACTATATAGGCTTCTGTTGTAGTCTAATTTGCTTTTTTATTTATTTAAAGGTACCTTTCCGTTTGAAGAGCTGCCTAGCTGTATGCTGGGGTGAACCATGAAGAGCTAGTGACTTATCCTTACTGCCTGTGCTGCTAGATACATTCTCAGTGGGCTTTGGTGGTGTATTCTGCAGCAAAGATGCCAGTTTCTTATTGGGGCTGGTGATTGTAGTTTTTTCCTGGGGCACATCAGTAACCACATGGGCTGGTTCGTTTGCATCTGTTTCAGTATATTGATAATGTTTTTCTAATAACCATTAATGTAAGTTACTGTCACCTAATGAACATGAGCACAATAAGATAATTAACCTGAGCAAATTACAAAATAAGTATGACTACATAGCATGGTGTGAAATCTGTTTTTTTAGGTATAATTTTGTAGGTTTAGGTAGTGTAAAAAGTTGTAAACAGAACCTTTAAACTTTATGTATATTGCATCCTTCTAATGTTCTTCTAATAACCATTAGTGTAATTTACTATCACCCAGTGAATATCAACACTATAAGATAACCAACCTCACCAAACTACACAAAAACTATGAGCACGTCCCTCAAAAAAACTGACTAGGAAGTGCATAGAAACAGCCTATGAATGTCATCCAAACCCAAAGTATCTTTTTATAACTAAACCCACCAAATGACAAAAAAAACATTAACACTATAAGATAACCAACCTCCCCAAATTATAAAAAAAGGCAGGGGTGGCTTAAGGGTAAGTTAAATAAAGCTAGGGCTTTAGGCCCCCATTTCAATAGGGCCTCAGATTGAAAAAATAAAGAATATATATGTTTTATGTGGTCTCACAATTGCATAATCTAACGACCATAAAAGTGATATATGTTTGAAAGGGCCTCCAGACATTGTGTTTGCTTTGGGTCTCTAATGTTGTTAAGACGCCCTTGCAAAAAGGTATGAACACATCCTTCAGAAACAGTGACCGACAACTGCATATAACCAAACCAACCTATGAATTTCACGTAAACTTAAAGTAATTTTTTATAACTAAACCCACCACACGACCCAAAAAAACATTAACACTATAAGCCTATGAATGTCACCTAAACTTAGAGTATTTTTTTTATAACTAAACCCACCAAATGACCCAAAAAAACATCACCAATATAAGATACTCAACCACATAATACCATAAACTAACCAATGTAAACAATAATCACAGAACCACCTAAAAGAACACCCATACCAAAAGAAACAACACCAAACCTTCCTAAAAAGAAACAAACAAAAGGAAACATAGGATAAGAACATTACCTGACGGAATCAAACCATAGATTTGTCTCCACACCTGCATGAAAAAATTAAAAAGGAATGAAATCTGGACTGAAATTGAAAGACAAACTGAAAGAATACCCAAAAAAAACATGAAGCATATGTTAGTCCCGGTTAATAAAGTTTGGGAGCAAACTGTTAAGTTCTTGATAGATGAGGGGTATAAATTGTAAATTTTTAAATTGTTGTTATAGGTTGTTAATTAGCAGTAATAAGCGGCTATATAAGCCGGGTTTAGCTGTTGTAATCCCAATCCATCGTCTTAATAAAAACTTCTTGCAGCTTTACGTTCTTGATTTTCAATTCAATTTTGTTCTTATTTGGTATCAGAGCTCAGTAGTTCTGATCCTGAGAGGTTCAATCGATCGATATCATTGTGAGCTCCAAATTGAAAAGGGGATCTTCTGATCCTCTTGATCTCAGTTCAAGATTCATCGTTTTCTGTCACCGGGAAGATCTCCCCGACGAACTAGACACCCAACATCACCGCGATTGCTTCGAACTCCGGCAATGGCCGACGCAGGAGGTGGAGGAGGCAATCGACCAGTAGTTCTAGAAAACTACACTATAATTCCCCTTGAATGTCCGATGTTAACCCACAATAATTACACTATATGGGCTGTCAAATTGAAAGCCATATTCAACGTTCATGGATTGTGGGAGGTGGTTGAACCACAAGAAGGTGCTGTCATTGACGCCAAGAAGAACAGTGTCGCAATTGCGTATCTCTTTCAGGCGTTACCGGAAGAATTGATCATTCAAGTGGCGAATCAGGAATCAGCAAAGGACATCTGGCAATCAATAAAAACAAGGTATGTTGG
>JBCNJP010011164.1:0-17942 GCA_039602395.1 Deinandra increscens subsp. villosa
CACAACGTATTTGTCATATACACACATTAGTGGGACTCATTGTGCCATCATTGGTCCTAAACACAACGTATTGGTCATATACACACATTAGTGGGACTCATTGGTCCCAACTAAACACACCTTTTTGGGCCATAATTGGTCGAAAACACAACTTATTGGTTATATACACACTTTATTGGGACTCATTGGTCCCAACTGACCCTCATTGCCCTTAAACACACATTATTGGGCCATCATTGGTCCTAAACGCAACTTATTGGTTATATAAGACACACCTTATTAGGACTCATTGGTGCCAACTAACCTTCCTTGTCCCTAAACCCACTTTATTGTGCCATCATTGGTCCTAAACACAACGTATTGGTCATATACACACATTAGTGGGACTCATTGGTCCCAACTAAACACACCTTTTAGGGCCATAATTGGTCATAAACACAACTTATTGGTTATATACACACTTATTGGGACTCATTGGTCCCAACGGACCCTCATTGCCCTTAAACACACATTATTGGGCCATCATTGGTCCTAAATACAACTTATTGGTTATATAAGACACACCTTACTAGGACTTATTGGTCCCAACTGAACCTCATTGCCCTTAAACACACATTATTGGGCCATCATTGGTCCTAAAACACACTTATTGGTTATATAAGACACACCTTACTAGGACTTATTGGTCCCAACCGACCCTCATTGCCCTATTAAACACACCTTATTGGGCCATCATTGGTCCTAAACACAACTTATTGGTTATATAAACACCTTAGTGGGACTCATTAGTCCCAACTAAACACACATTATTTGGCCATCATTGGTCCTAAACAAAACTTATTGTTTATATACACACCTTACTAGGACTTATTGGTTCTAACCGACCCTCATTGCCCTACTAAACACACCTTATTGCGCCATAATTGGTCCTAAACATAACTTATTAGTTATATACACACCTTAGTGGGACTCATTAGTCCCAACTAAACACACCATATTGGGCCATAATTGGTCGTAAACACAACTTATTGGTTATATAAACACCTTATTAGGACTCATTGGTGCCAACTAACCCTCATTGTCCCTAAACCCACTTTATTGTGCCATCATTGGTCATAAACACAACGTATTGGTTATATGCACACATTAGTGGGACTCATTGGTCCCAACTAAACACACCTTATTGGGCCATAATTGGTCGTAAACACAACTTATTGGTTATATACAAACTTTATTGGTACTCATTGGTCCCAACTGACCCTCATTGCCCTTAAACACACATTATTGGGCCATTATTGGTCCTAAACATAACTTATTGGTTATATAAGACACACCTTACTAGGAGTTATTGGTCCCAACCGACCCTCATTGCCCTACTAAACACTCCTTATAGGGCCATCATTGGTCCTGAACATAACTTATTGGTTATATACACACCTTAGTGGGACTCATTAGTACCAACTAAACACACATTATTGGGCCATCATTGGTCCTAAACACTACTTATTGGTTATATACACACCTTACTAGGACTTATTGGTCCTAACCGACCCTCATTGCCCTACTAAACACACCTTATTGGGCCATCATTGGTCCTAAACATAACTTATTGGTTATATACACACCTTAGTGGGACTCATTAGTCCCAACTAAACACACCATATTGGGCCATAATTGGTCGTAAACACAACTTATTGGTTATATAAACACCTTATTAGGACTCATTGGTCCCAACTGACCCTCATTGCCCTTAAACACACATTATTGGGCCATTATTGGTCCTAAACATAACTTATTAGTTATATAAGACACACCTTACTATGACTTATTGGTCCCAACCGACCCTCATTGCCCTACTAAACACTCCTTATAGGGCCATCATTGGTCCTAAACACAACTTATTGGTTATATACACACCTTAGTGGGACTCATTAGTCCCAACTAAACACTCCTTATAGGGCCATCATTGGTCCTAAACACAACTTATTGGTTATATACACACCTTACTAGGACTTATTGGTTCTAACCGACCCTCATTGCCCTACTAAACAGACCTTATTGGGCCATCATTGGTCCTAAACATAATTTATTGGTTATATACACACCTTAGTGGGACTCATTAGTCCCAACTGACCCTCATTGCCCCTAAACACACATTATTGGGCCATCATTGGTCCTAAACAGAACTTATTGGTTATATAAGACACACCTTACTAGGACTTATTGGTCCCAACCGACCCTCATTGCCCTATTAAACACACCTTATTGGGCCATCATTGGTCCTAAACACAACTTATTGGTTATATACACACCTTAGTGGGATTCATTAGTCCCAACTAAACACACATTATTTGGCCATCATTGGTCCTAAACACAACTTATTGTTTATATACACACTCATTGCCCAACTAAACACACCTTATTGCGCCATCATTGGTCCTAAACATAACTTATTAGTTATATACACACCTTAGTGGGACTCATTAGTCCCAACTAAACATACCATATTGGGCCATAGTTGGTCGTAAACACAACTTATTGGTTATATAATCACCTTATTAGGACTCATTGGTGCCAACTAACCCTCATTGTCCCTAAACCCACTTTATTGTGCCATCATTGGTCCTAAACACAACGTATTGGTTATATGCACACATTAGTGGGACTCCTTGGTCCCAACTAAACACACCATATTGGGCCATAATTGGTCGTAATCACAACTTATTGGTTATATAAACACCTTATTAGGACTCATTGGTGCTAACTAACCCTCATTGTCCCTAAACCCACTTTATTGTGCCATCATTGGTCCTAAACACAACGTATTGGTCATATACATACATTAGTGGGACTCATTGGTCCCAACTAAACACACCTTTTTGGGCCATAATTGGTCGTAAACACAACTTATTGGTTATATACACACTTTATTGGGACTCATTGGTCCCAACTGACCCTCATTGCCCTTAAACACACATTATTGGGCCATCATTGGTCCTAAACATAACTTATTGGTTATATAAGACACACCTTACTAGGACTTATTGGTCCCAACCGACCCTCATTGCCCTACTAAACACTCCTTATAGGGCCATCATTGGTCCTAAACACAACTTATTGGTTATATACACACCTTAGTGGGACTCATTAGTCCCAACTAAACACTCCTTATAGGGCCATCATTGGTCCTAAACACAACTTATTGGTTATATACACACCTTACTAGGACTTATTGGTTCTAACCGACCCTCATTGCCCTACTAAACAGACCTTATTGGGCTATCATTGGGCCTAAACATAATTTATTGGTTATATACACACCTTAGTGGGACTCATTAGTCCCAACTGACCCTCATTGCCCCTAAACACACATTATTGGGCCATCATTGGTCCTAAACACAACGTATTGGTTATATGCACACATTAGTGGGACTCATTGGTCCCAACTAAACACACCTTATTGGGCCATAATTGGTCGTAAACACAGCTTATTGGTTATATACACACTTTATTGGTACTCATTGGTCCCAACTGACCCTCATTGCCCTTAAACACACATTATTGGGCCATTATTGGTCGTAAACATAACTTATTGGTTATATAAGACACACCTTACTAGGACTTATTGGTCCCAACCGACCCTCATTGCCCTACTAAACACTCCTTATAGGGCCATCATTGGTCATGAACACAACTTATTGGTTATATACACACCTTAGTGGGACTCATTAGTCCCAACTAAACAACATTATTGGGCCATCATTGGTCCTAAACACAACTTATTGGTTGTATACACACCTTACTAGGACTTATTGGTCCTAACCGACCCTCATTGCCCTACTAAACACACCTTATTGGGCCATCATTGGTCCTAAACATAACTTAGTGTTTATATACACACCTTAGTGGGACTCATTAGTCCCAACTAAACACACCATATTGGGCCATAATTGGTCGTAAACACAACTTATTGGTTATATAAACACCTTATTAGGACTCATTGGTGCCAACTAACCCTCATTGTCCCTAAACCCACTTTATTGTGCCATCATTGGTCCTAAACACAACGTATTTGTCATATACACACATTAGTGGGACTCATTGTGCCATCATTGGTCCTAAACACAACGTATTGGTCATATACACACATTAGTGGGACTCATTGGTCCCAACTAAACACACCTTTTTGGGCCATAATTGGTCGAAAACACAACTTATTGGTTATATACACACTTTATTGGGACTCATTGGTCCCAACTGACCCTCATTGCCCTTAAACACACATTATTGGGCCATCATTGGTCCTAAACGCAACTTATTGGTTATATAAGACACACCTTACTAGGACTTATTGGTCCCAACCGACCCTCATTGCCCTACTAAACACTCCTTATAGGGCCATCATTGGTCCTAAACACAACTTATTGGTTATATACACACCTTAGTGGGACTCATTAGTACCAACTAAACACACATTATTGGGCCATCGTTAGTCCTAAACACAACTTATTGGTTATATACACACCTTACTAGGACTTATTGGTCCTAACCGACCCTCATTGCCCTACTAAACACACCTTATTGGGCCATCATTGGTCCTAAACATAACTTATTGGTTATATACACACCTTAGTGGGACTCATTAGTCCCAACTAAACACACCATATTGGGCCATAATTGGTCGTAAACACAACTTATTGGTTATATAAACACCTTATTAGGACTCATTGGTGCCAACTAACCCTCCTTGTCCCTAAACCCACTTTATTGTGCCATCATTGGTCCTAAACACAACGTATTGGTCATATACACACATTAGTGGTACTCATTGGTCCCAACTAAACACACCTTTTAGGGCCATAATTGGTCATAAACACAACTTATTGGTTATATACACACTTATTGGGACTCATTGGTCCCAACGGACCCTCATTGCCCTTAAACACACATTATTGGGCCATTATTGGTCCTAAATACAACTTATTGGTTATATAAGACACACCTTACTAGGACTTATTGGTCCCAACTGAACCTCATTGCCCTTAAACACACATTATTGGGCCATCATTGGTCCTAAAACACACTTATTGGTTATATAAGACACACCTTACTAGGACTTATTGGTCCCAACCGACCCTCATTGCCCTATTAATTACACCTTATTGGGCCATCATTGGTCCTAAACACAACTTATTGGTTATATACACACCTTAGTGGGACTCATTAGTCCCAACTAAACACACATTATTTGGCCATCATTGGTCCTAAACACAACTTATTGTTTATATACACACCTTACTAGGACTTATTGGTTCTAACCGACCCTCATTGCCCTACTAAACACACCTTATTGCGCCATCATTGGTCCTAAACATAACTTATTAGTTATATACACACCTTAGTGGGACTCATTAGTCCCAACTAAACACACCATATTGGGCCATAATTGGTCGTAAACACAACTTATTGGTTATAAAAACACCTTATTAGGACTCATTGGTGCCAACTAACCCTCATTGTCCCTAAACCCACTTTATTGTGCCATCATTGGTCCTAAACACAACGTATTGGTTATATGCACACATTAGTGGGACTCATTGGTCCCAACTAAACACACCTTATTGGGCCATAATTGGTCGTAAACACAGCTTATTGGTTATATACACACTTTATTGGTACTCATTGGTCCCAACTGACCCTCATTGCCCTTAAACACACATTATTGGGCCATTATTGGTCGTAAACATAACTTATTGGTTATATAAGACACACCTTACTAGGACTTATTGGTCCCAACCGACCCTCATTGCCCTACTAAACACTCCTTATAGGGCCATCATTGGTCCTGAACACAACTTATTGGTTATATACACACCTTAGTGGGACTCATTAGTCCCAACTAAACAACATTATTGGGCCATCATTGGTCCTAAACACAACTTATTGGTTGTATACACCCCTTACTAGGACTTATTGGTCCTAACCGACCCTCATTGCCCTACTAAACACACCTTATTGGGCCATCATTGGTCCTAAACATAACTTATTGTTTATATACACACCTTAGTGGGACTCATTAGTCCCAACTAAACACACCATATTGGGCCATAATTGGTCGTAAACACAACTTATTGGTTATATAAACATCTTATTAGGACTCATTGGTGCCAACTAACCCTCATTGTCCCTAAACCCACTTTATTGTGCCATCATTGGTCCTAAACACAACGTATTTGTCATATACACACATTAGTGGGACTCATTGTGCCATCATTGGTCCTAAACACAACGTATTGGTCATATACACACATTAGTGGTACTCATTGGTCCCAACTAAACACACCTTTTTGGGCCATAATTGGTCGAAAACACAACTTATTGGTTATATACACACTTTATTGGGACTCATTGGTCCCAACTGACCCTCATTGCCCTTAAACACACATTATTGGGCCATCATTGGTCCTAAACGCAACTTATTGGTTATATAAGACACACCTTACTAGGACTTATTGGTCCCAACCGACCCTCATTGCCCTACTAAACACTCCTTATAGGGCCATCATTGGTCCTAAACACAACTTATTGGTTATATACACACCTTAGTGGGACTCATTAGTACCAACTAAACACACATTATTGGGCCATCATTGGTCCTAAACACAACTTATTGGTTATATACACACCTTACTAGGACTTATTGGTCCTAACCGACCCTCATTGCCCTACTAAACACACCTTATTGGGCCATCATTGGTCCTAAACATAACTTATTGGTTATATACACACCTTATTGGGACTCATTAGTCCCAACTAAACACACCATATTGGGCCATAATTGGTCGTAAACACAACTTATTGGTTATATAAACACCTTATTAGGACTCATTGGTGCCAACTAACCCTCCTTGTCCCTAAACCCACTTTATTGTGCCATCATTGGTCCTAAACACAACGTATTGGTCATATACACACATTAGTGGTACTCATTGGTCCCAACTAAACACACCTTTTAGGGCCATAATTGGTCATAAACACAACTTATTGGTTATATACACACTTATTGGGACTCATTGGTCCCAACGGACCCTCATTGCCCTTAAACTCACATTATTGGGCCATCATTGGTCCTAAATACAACTTATTGGTTATATAAGACACACCTTACTAGGACTTATTGGTCCCAACTGAACCTCATTGCCCTTAAACACACATTATTGGGCCATCATTGGTCCTAAAACACACTTATTGGTTATATAAGACACACCTTACTAGGACTTATTGGTCCCAACCGACCCTCATTGCCCTATTAATTACACCTTATTGGGCCATCATTGGTCCTAAACACAACTTATTGGTTATATACACACCTTAGTGGGACTCATTAGTCCCAACTAAACACACATTATTTGGCCATCATTGGTCCTAAACACAACTTATTGTTTATATACACACCTTACTAGGACTTATTGGTTCTAACCGACCCTCATTGCCCTACTAAACACACCTTATTGCGCCATCATTGGTCCTAAACATAACTTATTAGTTATATACACACCTTAGTGGGACTCATTAGTCCCAACTAAACACACCATATTGGGCCATAATTGGTCGTAAACACAACTTATTGGTTATATAAACACCTTATTAGGACTCATTGGTGCCAACTAACCCTCATTGTCCCTAAACCCACTTTATTGTGCCATCATTGGTCCTAAACACAACGTATTGGTTATAAGCACACATTAGTGGGACTCATTGGTCCCAACTAAACACACCTTATTGGGCCATAATTGGTCGTAAACACAACTTATTGGTTATATACACACTTTATTGGTATTCATTGGTCCCAACTGACCCTCATTGCCCTTAAACACACATTATTTGGCCATCATTGGTCCTAAACACAACTTATTGGTTATATACACACCTTACTAGGACTTATTGGTTCTAACCGACCCTCATTGCCCTACTAAACACACCTTATTGGGCCATCATTGGTCCTAAACATAACTTATTGGTTATATACACACCTTAGTGGGACTCATTAGTCCCAACTAAACACACCATTATTGGGCCATAATTGGTCGTAAACACAACTTATTGGTTATATAAACACCTTATTAGGACTCATTGGTGCCAACTAACCCTCATTGTCCTACTAAACCCACTTTATTGTGCCATCATTGGTCCTAAACACAACGTATTGGTTATATGCACACATTAGTGGGACTCATTGGTCCCAACTAAACACACCTTATTGGGCCATAATTGGTCGTAAACACAACTTATTGGTTATATACACACTTTATTGGTACTCATTGGTCCCAACTGACCCTCATTGCCCTTAAACACACATTATTGGGCCATTATTGGTCCTAAACATAACTTATTGGTTATATAAGACACACCTTACTAGGACTTATTGGTCCCAACCGACCCTCATTGCCCTACTAAACACTCCTTATAGGGCCATCATTGGTCCTGAACACAACTTATTGGTTATATACACACCTTAGTGGGACTCATTAGTACCAACTAAACACACATTATTGGGCCATCATTGGTCCTAAACACAACTTATTGGTTATATACACACCTTACTAGGACTTATTGGTCCTAACCGACCCTCATTGCCCTACTAAACACACCTTATTGGGCCATCATTGGTCCTAAACATAACTTATTGGTTATATACACACCTTAGTGGGACTCATTAGTCCCAACTAAACACACCATATTGGGCCATAATTGGTCGTAAACACAACTTATTGGTTATATAAACACCTTATTAGGACTCATTGGTCCCAACTGACCCTCATTGCCCTTAAACACACATTATTGGGCCATTATTGGTCCTAAACATAACTTATTGGTTATATAAGACACACCTTACTATGACTTATTGGTCCCAACCGACCCTCATTGCTCTACTAAACACTCCTTATAGGGCCATCATTGGTCCTAAACACAACTTATTGGTTATATACACACCTTAGTGGGACTCATTAGTCCCAACTAAACACTCCTTATAGGGCCATCATTGGTCCTAAACACAACTTATTGGTTATATACACACCTTACTAGGACTTATTGGTTCTAACCGACCCTCATTGCCCTACTAAACACACCTTATTGGGCCATCATTGGTCCTAAACATAATTTATTGGTTATATACACACCTTAGCGGGACTCATTAGTCCCAACTGACCCTCATTGCCCCTAAACACACATTATTGGGCCATCATTGGTCCTAAACACAACTTATTGGTTATATAAGACACACCTTACTAGGACTTATTGGTCCCAACCGACCCTCATTGCTCTATTAAACACACCTTATTGGGCCATCATTGGTCCTAAACACAACTTATTGGTTATATACACACCTTAGTGGGACTCATTAGTCCCAACTAAACACACATTATTTGGCCATCATTGGTCCTAAACACAACTTATTGGTTATATACACACCTTACTAGGACTTATTGGTCCTAACCGACCCTCATTGCCCTACTAAACACTCCTTATAGGGCCATCATTGGTCCTGAACACAACTTATTGGTTATATACACACCTTAGTGGGACTCATTAGTACCAACTAAACACACATTATTGGGCCATCATTGGTCCTAAACACAACTTATTGGTTATATACACACCTTACTAGGACTTATTGGTCCTAACCGACCCTCATTGCCCTACTAAACACACCTTATTGGGCCATCATTGGTCCTAAACATAACTTATTGGTTATATACACACCTTAGTGGGACTCATTAGTCCCAACTAAACACACCATATTGGGCCATAATTGGTCGTAAACACAACTTATTGGTTATATAAACACCTTATTAGGACTCATTGGTCCCAACTGACCCTCATTGCCCTTAAACACACATTATTGGGCCATTATTGGTCCTAAACATAACTTATTGGTTATATAAGACACACCTTACTATGACTTATTGGTCCCAACCGACCCTCATTGCCCTACTAAACACTCCTTATAGGGCCATCATTGGTCCTAAACACAACTTATTGGTTATATACACACCTTAGTGGGACTCATTAGTCCCAACTAAACACTCCTTATAGGGCCATCATTGGTCCTAAACACAACTTATTGGTTATATACACACCTTACTAGGACTTATTGGTTCTAACCGACCCTCATTGCCCTACTAAACACACCTTATTGGGCCATCATTGGTCCTAAACATAATTTATTGGTTATATACACACCTTAGCGGGACTCATTAGTCCCAACTGACCCTCATTGCCCCTAAACACACATTATTGGGCCATCATTGGTCCTAAACACAACTTATTGGTTATATAAGACACACCTTACTAGGACTTATTGGTCCCAACCGACCCTCATTGCTCTATTAAACACACCTTATTGGCCCATCATTGGTCCTAAACACAACTTATTGGTTATATACACACCTTAGTGGGACTCATTAGTCCCAACTAAACACACATTATTTGGCCATCATTGGTCCTAAACACAACTTATTGGTTATATACACACCTTACTAGGACTTATTGGTCCTAACCGACCCTCATTGCCCTACTAAACACACCTTATTGGGCCATCATTGGTCCTAAACATAACTTATTGGTTATATACACACCTTAGTGGGACTCATTGGTCCCAACTAAACACACCATATTGGGCCATAATTGGTCTTAAACACAACTTATTGGTTATATAAACACCTTATTAGGACTCATTGGTGCTAACTAACCCTCATTGTCCCTAAACCCACTTTATTGTGCCATCATTGGTCCTAAACAGAACGTATTGGTCATATACACACATTAGTGGGACTGATTGGTCCCAACTAAACACACCTTTTTGGGCCATAATTGGTCGTAAACACAACTTATTGGTTATATACACACTTTATTGGGACTCATTGGTCCCAACTGACCCTCATTGCCCTTAAACACACATTATTGGGCCATCATTGGTCCTAAACATAACTTATTGGTTATATAAGACACACCTTACTAGGACTTATTGGTCCCAACCGACCCTCATTGCCCTACTAAACACTCCTTATAGGGCCATCATTGGTCCTAAACACAACTTATTGGTTATATACACACCTTAGTGGGACTCATTAGTCCCAACTAAACACTCCTTATAGGGCCATCATTGGTCCTAAACACAACTTATTGGTTATATACACACCTTACTAGGACTTATTGGTTCTAACCGACCCTCATTGCCCTACTAAACAGACCTTATTGGGCCATCTTTGGTCCTAAACATAATTTATTGGTTATATACACACCTTAGTGGGACTCATTAGTCCCAACTGACCCTCATTGCCCCTAAACACACATTACTGGGCCATCATTGGTCCTAAGCACAACTTATTGGTTATATACACACTTATTGGGACTCATTGGTCCCAACGGACCCTCATTGCCCTTAAACACACATTATTGGGCCATCATTGGTCCTAAATACAACTTATTGGTTATACAAGACACACCTTACTAGGACTTATTGGTCCCAACTGAACCTCATTGCCCTTAAACACACATTATTGGGCCATCATTGCTCCTAAAACACACTTATTGGTTATATAAGATACACCTTACTAGGACTTATTGGTCCCAACCGACCCTCATTGCCCTATTAAACACACATTATTGGGCCATCATTAGTCCTAAACACAACTTATTGGTTATATACACACCTTAGTGGGACTCATTAGTCCCAACTAAACAACATTATTGGGCCATCATTGGTCCTAAACACAACTTATTGGTTATATACACACCTTACTAGGACTTATTGGTCCTTACCGACCCTCATTGCCCTACTAAACACACCTTATTGGGCCATCATTGGTCCTAAACATAACTTATTGGTTATATACACACCTTAGTGGGACTCATTAGTCCCAACTAAACACACCATATTGGGCCATAATTGGTCGTAAACACAACTTATTGGTTATATAAACACCTTATTAGGACTCATTGGTGCCTACTAACCCTCATTGTCCCTAAACCCACTTTATTGTGCCATCATTGGTCCTAAACACAACGTATTTGTCATATACACACATTAGTGGGACTCATTGGTCCCAACTAAACACACCTTTTTGGGCCATAATTGGTCGTAAACACAACTTATTGGTTATATACACACTTTATTGGACTCATTGGTGCCAACTAACCCTCATTGTCCCTAAACCCACTTTATTTGCCATCATTGGTCCTAAACATTACGTATTTGTCATATAGACACATTAGTGGGACTCATTGGTCCCAACTAAACACACCTTTTTGGGTCATAATTGGTCGTAAACACAACTTATTGGTTATATACACACTTTATTGGGACTCATTGGTCCCAACTGACCCTCATTGCCCTTAAACACAACATATTGGTCATATACACACATTAGTGGGACTCATTGTGCCATCATTGGTACTAAACACAACGTATTGGTAATATACACACATTAGTGGGACTCATTGGTCCCAACTAAACACACCTTATTAGGCCATAATTGGTCGTAAACACAACTTATTGGTTATATACACATTTTTTTGGGACTCATTAGTCCCAACTGACCCTCATTGCCCCTCAACACACATTATTGGGCCATCATTGGTCCTAAACACAACTTATTGGTTATATAAGACACACCTTACTAGGACTTATTGGTCCCAACCGACCCTCATTGCCCTATTAAACACACCTTATTGGGCCATCATTGGTCCTAAACACAACTTATTGGTTATATACACACCTTATTAGGACTCATTGGTGCCTACTTACCCTCATTGTCCCTAAACCCACTTTATTGTGCCATCATTGGTTCTAAACACAACGTATTTGTCATATACACACATTAGTGGGACTCATTGGTCCCAACTAAACACACCTTTTTGGGCCATAATTGGTCGTAAACACAACTTATTGGTTATATACACACTTTATTGGGACTCATTGGTGCCAACTAACCCTCATTGTCCCTAAACCCACTTTATTTGCCATCATTGGTCCTAAACATTACGTATTTGTCATATAGACACATTAGTGGGACTCATTGGTCCCAACTAAACACACCTTTTTGGGTCATAATTGGTCGTAAACACAACTTACTGGTTATATACACACTTTATTGGGACTCATTGGTCCCAACTGACCCTCATTGCCCTTAAACACAACATATTGGTCATATACACACATTAGTGGGACTCATTGTGCCATCATTGGTCCTAAACACAACGTATTGGTAATATACACACATTAGTGGGACTCATTGGTCCCAACTAAACACACCTTATTAGGCCATAATTGGTCGTAAACACAACTTATTGGTTATATACACATTTTTTTGGGACTCATTAGTCCCAACTGACCCTCATTGCCCCTCAACACACATTATTGGGCCATCATTGGTCCTAAACACAACTTATTGGTTATATAAGACACACCTTACTAGGACTTATTGGTCCCAACCGACCCTCATTGCCCTATTAAACACACCTTATTGGGCCATCATTGGTCCTAAACACAACTTATTGGTTATATACACACCTTAGTGGGACTCATTAGTCCCAACTAAACACACATTATTTGGCCATCATTGGTCCTAAACACAACTTATTGTTTATATACACACCTTACTAGGACTTATTGGTCCTAACCGACCCTCATTGCCCTACTAAACACACCTTATTGCGCCATCATTGGTCCTAAACATAACTTATTAGTTATATACACACCTTAGTGGGACTCATTAGTCCCAACTAAACACCATATTGGGCCATAGTTGGTCGTAAACACAACTTATTGGTTATATAATCACCTTATTAGGACTAATTGGTGCCAACTAACCCTCATTGTCTCTAAACCCACTTTATTGTGCCATCATTGGTCCTAAACACAACGTATTGGTTATATGCACACATTAGTGGGACTCATTGGTCCCAACTAAACACACCTTTTTGGGCCATAATTGGTCGTAAACACAACTTATTGGTTATATACACACTTTATTGGGACGCATTGGTCCCAACTGACCCTCATTGCCCTTAAACACAACGTATTGGTCATATACACACATTATTGGGACTCATTGTGCCATCATTGGTCCTAAACACAACGTATTGGTCATATACACACATTAGTGGGACTCATTGGTCCCAACTAAACACACCTTTTTGGGCCATAATTGGTCGTAAACACAACTTATTGGTTATATACACACTTTATTGGGACTCATTGGTCCCAACTGACCCTCATTGCCCTTAAACACAAATTATTGGGCCATCATTGGTCCTAAACACAACTTATTGGTTATATAAGACACACCTTACTAGGACTTATTGGTCACAACCGACCCTCATTGCCCTACTAAACACTCCTTATAGGGCCATCATTGGTCCTAAACACAACTTATTGGTTATATACACACCTTAGTGGGACTCATTAGTACCAACTAAACACACATTATTGGGCCATCATTGGTCCTAAACACAACTTATTGGTTATATACACACCTTACTAGGACCTATTGGTCCTAACCGACCCTCATTGCCCTACTAAACACACCTTATTGGGCCATCATTGGTCCTAAACATAACTTATTGGTTATATACACACCTTAGTGGGACTCATTAGTCCCAACTAAAGACACCATATTGGGCCATAATTGGTCGTAAACACAACTTACTGGTTATATAAACACCTTATTAGGACTCATTGGTGCCAACTAACCCTCATTGTCCCTAAACCCACTTTATTGTGCCATCATTGGTCCTAAACACAACGTATTTTTTTATACACACATTAGTGGGACTCATTGGTCCCAACTAAACACACCTTTTTGGGCCATAATTGGTCGTAAACACAACTTATTGGTTATATACACACTTTATTGGGACTCATTGGTCCCAACTGACCCTCATTGCCCTTAAACACACATTATTGGGCCATTATTGGTCCTAAACATAACTTATTGGTTATATAGCACACCTTACTAGACTTATTGGTCCTAACTAAACACCCTTATAGGGCCATCATTGGTCTAAACACAACTTATTGGTTATATACACACCTTAGTGGGACTCATTAGTCCCAACTGACCCTCATTGCCCTTAAACACAACGTATTGGTCATATACACACATTAGTGGGACTCATTGTGCCATCATTGGTCCTAAACACAACGTATTGGTCATATACACACATTAGTGGGACTCATTGGTCCCAACTAAACACACCTTTTTGGGCCATAATTGGTCGTAAACACAACTTATTGGTTATATACACACTTTATTGGGACTCATTGGTCCCAACTGACCCTCATTGCCCTTAAACACACATTATTGGGCCATCATTGGTCCTAAACACAACTTATTGGTTATATAAGACACACCTTACTAGGACTTATTGGTCCCAACCGACCCTCATTGCCCTACTAAACACTCCTTATAGGGCCATCATTGGTCCTAAACACAACTTATTGGTTATATACACACCTTATTGGGACTCATTAGTACCAACTAAACACACATTATTGGGCCATCATTGGTCCTAAACACAACTTATTGGTTATATACACACCTTACTAGGACTTATTGGTCCTAACCGACCCTCATTGCCCTACTAAACACACCTTATTGGGCCATCATTGGTCCTAAACATAACTTATTGGTTATATACACACCTTAGTGGGACTCATTAGTCCCAACTAAACACACCATATTGGGCCATAATTGGTCGTAAACACAACTTATTGGTTATATAAACACCTTATTAGGACTCATTGGTGCCAACTAACCCTCCTTGTCCATAAACCCACTTTATTGTGCCATCATTGGTCCTAAACACAACGTATTGGTCATATACACACATTAGTGGGACTCATTGGTCCCAACTAAACACACCTTTTAGGGCCATAATTGGTCATAAACACAACTTATTGGTTATATACACACTTATTGGGACTCATTGGTCCCAACGGACCCTCATTGCCATTAAACACACATTATTGGGCCATCATTGGTCCTAAATACAACTTATTGGTTATATAAGACACACCTTACTAGGACTTATTGGTCCCAACTGAACCTCATTGCCCTTAAACACACATTATTGGGCCATCATTGGTCCTAAAACACACTTATTGGTTATATAAGACACACCTTACTAGGACTTATTGGTCCCAACCGACCCTCATTGCCCTATTAAACACACCTTATTGGGCCATCATTGGTCCTAAACACAACTTATTGGTTATATACACACCTTAGTGGGACTCATTAGTCCCAACTAAACACACATTATTTGGCCATCATTGGTCCTAAACACAACTTATTGTTTATATACACACCTTACTAGGACTTATTGGTTCTAACCGACCCTCATTGCCCTACTAAACACACCTTATTGCGCCATCATTGGTCCTAAACATAACTTATTAGTTATATACACACCTTAGTGGGACTCATTAGTCCCAACTAAACGCACCATATTGGGCCATAATTGGTCGTAAACACAACTTATTGGTTATATAAACACCTTATTAGGACTCATTGGTGCCAACTAACCCTCATTGTCCCTAAACCCACTTTATTGTGCCATCATTGGTCCTAAACACAACGTATTGGTTATATGCACACATTAGTGGGACTCATTGGTCCCAACTAAACACACCTTATTGGGCCATAATTGGTCGTAAACACAACTTATTGGTTATATACACACTTTATTGGTACTCATTGGTCCCAACTGACCCTCATTGCCCTTAAACACACATTATTGGGCCATCATTGGTCCTAAACACAACTTATTGGTTATATAAGACACACCTTACTAGGACTTATTGGTCCCAACCGACCCTCATTGCCCTACTAAACACTCCTTATAGGGCCATCATTGGTCCTAAACACAACTTATTGGTTATATACACACCTTAGTGGGACTCATTAGTACCAACTAAACACACATTATTGGGCCATCATTGGTCCTAAACACAACTTATTGGTTATATACACACCTTACTAGGACTTATTGGTCCTAACCGACCCTCATTGCCCTACTAAACACACCTTATTGGGCCATCATTGGTCCTAAACATAACTTATTGGTTATATACACACCTTAGTGGGACTCATTAGTCCCAACTAAACACACCATATTGGGCCATAATTGGTCGTAAACACAACTTATTGGTTATATAAACACCTTATTAGGACTCATTGGTGCCAACTAACCCTCCTTGTCCATAAACCCACTTTATTGTGCCATCATTGGTCCTAAACACAACGTATTGGTCATATACACACATTAGTGGGACTCATTGGTCCCAACTAAACACACCTTTTAGGGCCATAATTGGTCATAAACACAACTTATTGGTTATATACACACTTATTGGGACTCATTGGTCCCAACGGACCCTCATTGCCATTAAACACACATTATTGGGCCATCATTGGTCCTAAATACAACTTATTGGTTATATAAGACACACCTTACTAGGACTTATTGGTCCCAACTGAACCTCATTGCCCTTAAACACACATTATTGGGCCATCATTGGTCCTAAAACACACTTATTGGTTATATAAGACACACCTTACTAGGACTTATTGGTCCCAACCGACCCTCATTGCCCTATTAAACACACCTTATTGGGCCATCATTGGTCCTAAACACAACTTATTGGTTATATACACACCTTAGTGGGACTCATTAGTCCCAACTAAACACACATTATTTGGCCATCATTGGTCCTAAACACAACTTATTGTTTATATACACACCTTACTAGGACTTATTGGTTCTAACCGACCCTCATTGCCCTACTAAACACACCTTATTGCGCCATCATTGGTCCTAAACATAACTTATTAGTTATATACACACCTTAGTGGGACTCATTAGTCCCAACTAAA